>SPJY01010031.1:0-14508 GCA_005191435.1 Raddia distichophylla | reverse complement strand
GTAGAGAAAAGTAAATCGACAAGCCGTCGGGCAGGCGACGACGGTGGCCTCGAGCAAGGCAGCCCGGCGTTCGCGAGCACTCAGCCGCGCACGGCGCCGCATTTGCCGAGGAAGAGGAGGGAGGCTAGCAGCGGCGTCAGCGGCGGCGAGCAGCGGCCTCGGCGATGCAGCCGCTGGCGACATCGGCGGCGGTGAGCAGCGGCGTCGGCGGCGCAGCGGCTGGCCACATCGGCGGTGGGCGCATGGGTGCGAACAGCGCTTGCGCGAGCGAGCGAACGCAGGCGCCCTCAAAGAAGCAAAAGCGTATAATTTAACTTTCAGTCGATCTTCTGTACCGTAGATCTGCTATGTCCATAGAACACATAAAAGATGTGCATGTAGGTATGTCCGAAAATCGACCAAGACTTTTTTAAAAATCAGCCGCCGCCTGATGATTAGCAAAACTGCAAAAGCGAAAGATAAATTAAGCTATGTCACGCACGATTTAAAGGTGTGAAGGGACCATGCTAGCTACTTGCCTTGTTGCACGGTTCAACTAAAGGGCAAAGGCATTACTGGATAATGCTATTTAGCATCCATGGACATTGATCTGTACTCTGTAGTGTGCTTTACAGACAACTGCAGGATGTTCTCTGTTAACGTGCATGGTAGAGATGAAAAGGATGTGCATATATATGTGTTGCAGGATGATGTTCTTTAGTTGCATCTATATTCTTCTCTCTAATTACGTGATGTACTGTCAATGCCTTGATATAGGAAGTTAGGAACCGATCTTCTTTATAGAAGATAAGGGAATAGATCCTACCTTTTCTTTGAGGTTCCTTTTTTTAGAGGCAAAGAATTTGATCTCTGTCCGTAGCTATGCAATATTGTGCGGCATATAAAACAGCTCTGCTGATCACCACAAAAGCACACGAGGAGTGTTTTAGTTTGGGAATGTTTATCGATTACTTCTAGTTGGATATGCTTTGGTTAGATTTGGCCTCTAAATTTGAGTTTGCTAGGACAAAAATAAAAAAGAAATAAAACGTAGATTTAGTTGAGTATGAAGGCCTTAACATGCACATGCATGCATCTAGCTCTCTGGCATCGGTTTTATTCTTCAATACTCATTTTACCTTGTCCTACCATCGCTTTTAGTGTTACATTATACCTCGCAATGCTCCTGTTGAACTATACGAAATTGGTATATTTTTGTTTTTTGCTTGCTAGCTTGAATACCTTGCATGCAATTGGATACACTACAGGAAACGAGACTTTTGTGGTCGGCCAAAAATCTTTTGTGGTCGGCCAAAATACCGCCGATACTGTTTTTCGCTCTATGTCGACGGCCAAAAGAGAGTCCGCCGACATTAGACAACAATGTGGTTGGCCAAAAAAAGGCCGACCACAATAGTCACACCAACTCTCCCGCCTTCATGCAAATTTAAAATTTGGACCCTCTCATCTAAACTCTGTCGGCGGCAAAAGTTATGCCGTCGACATAGTGGCACCCATCTCACGTCATCTCAACAGCCTAACGAAAATACATCAAGGAACGCTCACAAGGCAGACGTCTGTGATGGTCTTACCAATGTCGTCGGCCACTGTTATGCTGCCCACAAAATCCGTATAAAAACCACTGTTATACTTCATTTGGTGGTCAGGGTTAACTCAGCCGACGACACTGCTTAACCATTGTGGTCGGCCTATCCGTCGGCCGACGACATTGCTCAACTTGTGCGGTCGGCCTCAGCTTAGGCCGACGACATTGCTCATGCAATATGGGCGGCCCTAGTGCAGGCCACCCACGTACAGTACACTATCTATGTGGTCGGCATGCAGTAAAGCCGACCACACAGGCACCCTGCCCACCGACTCTAATTTTCGGCCCTCCCGCTCCTCGGCCAACACTGTCCTATGTGTCATCTAGCATTTTAGGGCATCCACGACACATTGTAATATCTTTCACGGGTCTACATTGACCTGCATTGCATTTCCGTAACAGGATTCTTTGAGATTGGCCTTAATGTTCGTGGAACGAAGGTGACGCTAAAGTCTCGGTCAGAAGTAAAAATTTGCCGAACGTGCAACTCATGACAATATAACCCCGTGGAACGACTTTTGATGTGTTAGGAATGTCCTAAAACCTCACGTAGCACATATGACAGTATCGATCGAGGCGCGGCCGTGTGTGGCCGGAAAGCGGCCGAGGGGGCCTGGGGGGTTTTTGTGGTCGGCTTGTCCCTCGGCCCACGACATTGTCCAACTTTTGTGGTCGGCCTCAGCTTAGGCCGACGACTTTGCTCATGCAATGTGGGCGGCATAGGTTAAGGCCGCCCACATTACGATATCTTTATGGTCGGCTCAGGCCGACCACAAAGAGCCCCCTACCCCACGGCTCTAATTTCCGGCCCTTCCGCGCCTCGGTCGACACTGTCCTATTTGCCATCTAATGTTTTATGGCATCCACGACACATTGTAATTTCTTTCACAGGTCTACATTGACCTGCATTGCATTTTCGTAACAGGATTCTTTGAGATCGACCTTAACGTTTGGGGAACGAAGGTGGCGCTAAAGTCTCGGTCAGGAGTGAAAATGTGCTGAATTGCTAAACTTTATGGTCGGCCACAGCTTTGGCCGACGACATTGCTCATGCAATGTGGGTGGCACAGGTTCAGGCCGCCCACATTATGATATCTTTGTGGTCGGCATATATTTTGGCCGTCCACATTGATGCATTTATTTGGTCGGTGTCGGGGCCGACCACAAAAGTATACAATTTTTAAAATTTTAGAGCGCATACGCTAAGTACTGGCTTTTACCTAGCTAGCGCACAAGATATCTCTAACCTAGCCGCCCCGCACACAGCCCAGCCCCCACGCCGCCGCCGCCCTCACGCCCGACGGCGCCGCCCCTGCGCTGCCGCTGCCCTCACGCCCCACGCCGCCCCCACGCCGACGGCCTGCCCCCATGCTGCACACCGCCGAGCCGCCCCCGTAATAACTTCGTATAGCATACATTATACGAAGTTATACGAGTACTAATTAGTCGTGATTCGAGGAACATATATTAGTACAATATTTTTTGTTGGTCTGAATATATGAAATAGGATTAGAACACCCAAATTAAAGAGTAAAATACAACAACGCCGCCGGCCCGCCCTAGGCCGCTGGGCCACCCAGCGCCGCCCGACACCGCCGGCCCGCCCTACGCCGCCAGGCCGCCCCGCGCCACCCCCACGCCGCCACTGCCCGAAGCAGCCGGCCCCGCGCCGCCGCACAATGCCGCTGCACCAGCCCACACTGCTTGACACCGCTGCCCGACGCCACCGCCTCTACGCCGCCGCCCGACGCCCCTTGACGCCGCCGCCCGACGTCGCTTTCCTCGCCCCGGTGCCACCGCCGGTAATTCCCGTGTCGCCTCCTCTCATTTGGGTCGCCTTTCTCTCTCACCGCGCCTCCCTCCGCCGCTAACGCAGGTACGTTTGGTATATTTTCAATATTTTTAGCATATTTGCAATTAGTGAGTTAATACTTATTCATTCCGTATGTGAAATAAAATTAATTTGTGTCGTTAACCGAGCCAGTGTCAAACCCGTTCGGGGCCAATGCATATTTTCGTAAAGAGCTCGGATGGTGACTCATTGTGCTCTATTATGAAAATTGTTGTGGTCCCGAACTGTCCACGTTTTGGATAGCCCACGGATGTGCATTTGAGTACGGTGCTCATGGCATGGGAGTGTATGGGTTGGAATTCCGACGGCATTACCTTGATGTTCTTCTAGTGCAAAACATAAGCGGTACGCCATACCCATCGTTGCACTAGGAGAACTGCGGGGTTATGCTGCCTGAATTTCGACCCGTGCAATCTCGTGTCGCGGGTACCACACTCTAATGCACATCTGTGGGTAGGTAAGCCCTCCTATTTAGCTAGTATTAAGCCGTCTAAACCTAAATTTTGAATGCATGCATGGACGTTATTTAGTAAGCGATAGAAGATCGGCGGTGTGTGTACAATGGCTAGATGAAGTCTGGACGGCACACGGAAGAGTGGTTTGAAAAGGCAACAGCCTTCATGGAAGATGCATTCCGAAAATTACCCAACCCTAACGCAGCGGTCGTGTGGTGTCCTTGTGCTGCATGCTCGAACACCGAGAAGAGGACCAAAAGGGATATTAGTGAACAACTCTGTAGGCATGGTTTCAAGCCAAACTATTTTGTATGGGTAGCTCATGGTGAGAGAAAGCGTCCAACGGCTGTGTGTAGCCCTGTGGATTTTGGTGAGGGCTATGATGAAATCGAAGTCGACAGATTGGACGAGCTCACCAATGATGTGGCTCAGGCGTACGACCTCTCCCCCGAGGAAGAGTCAGATCCACTTGCCCAACAATTCGAGAAGCTACTTGCTTCTGCCAAGTTGCCGTTGCATGAGTTCACCGATATGACCGTGCTCTCCGCAGTGTCGCATGTAATGGCAGTGAAAACCAAATACAACCTATCGACAAATTGCTTCAACGACCTTTGCAAACTATTGGATAGCCTGCTTTCGAGTGGACATAGGATGACTCCAAATCTGTACGAGTAAAAGAAACTTCTCAGCATGTTAGGCATGCCGGATGAGAGGATAGACAATTGCCCAAATTTTTGCATGCTTTATTGGAAGACAAATTACTCATTCTAAGCATTGCGATGATAGTCGGTACGTGGAAGTTAAAGGACAAGATGGTGAAGTGAGACAAACGAAGGTGGCCATAAAAACCTTTTGTTTTTTCGGATAACTCAACGCCTACAGCGTCTTTACATGTCTAAGATCACGGCACGACACATGAGATGGCACAAAGAGGACAAACGTAGAAAGGAGGGCGTGATGATTCATCTATCAGATGCAGAAGCCTGGAAGCACTTTGATCAACAACACCCTGAATTCGCCATTGAGCCCAGAAATGTGCAAATCGGACTCTCCACTGACGGGTTCACGCCTTTTAATATGATCGCCCAGCCGTACTCGTGCTGGCCAGTTTTTGCTATCCCGTACAACTTGCCGCCTCAAATCTACATGAAAGAAGAGTACATGTTCCTTTCTATTGTAATACCTGGGCCTAAGTTTCTTGAAAAAATTTAGACTTATTTATGAAACCACAGGTAGAAGAGCTAACCGATCTGTTGAACAAAGGAGTTTTGACATATGATAGCTTTAAGGGACGGAACTATATGATGCGTGCCGCATATCTATGGTCCATACACTATTTTTCGGCATATGGCATGTTATCGGGGTGGAGCACGCATGAAAAGTTGTCGTGTCCAAAATGTCTGTGTAACACTCATGCATTCACACCGAAAAAAGGTGGTAAGGCTTGTTGGTTTGATTGTCACCGTTGTTTCCTGAAGCCGAACCATCCATTTAGAAAGTAAAGAAATGCATTTCGTAAAGGTACGACTGTGACGAAGAAGGGGCCAACAGAATGGTTTGAAGTGCAAGATTTATATTCCTAGTTTTTTCAACTGCATGCAACATTTAGTAGTGCATCTGCCATATGAAGCAAAAGTTTGGGGCCAGTACAGTACAGGTAGATGTATCTTGTGGAACGCATGATGAAAAGTCTTAGAGCGAAGGTGAAAAACAAAACACGAGTCGAAGGAAGTATTGCCGAAGCTTGGCTGACTTAAGAGATTGCATGCTTCACGGACAAGTACTTTGCGACGAAGAACAAGGTTCATGTCTCACAGCCAAGGTATAAGATGGCACGTCGTAGAATTACTTCCACTCTTGAGGTATTAATTTCTTGACCAAGCCAGATGCAATGTTGATAAAAGCACCACACGTGACTTGGATGCAGAGGAAAAAATTGCGATTCAGTTATACGTGTATGACAACATGGATGAAGTAAAGGTGTACATCGAGTAAGTTAGGAAATGTCTTAATTAAATTATAAATATATACTTTTGTTATAAATAATTGAATAAAATATTGTAGTCAATTCATTCAATAAGAGTGGAGAAGACCAGGTAATCCTTCGGGCGAACAAATTATGAAGCTGAAACGAAGAGGTGGTGGACAAAACCGTTCAAACTTTCTAACCTGGTTCCATTACTATGTAAGTTTCTTCGTCTTATATAAGGTAAAGTTTCATTAGCATTTCAAATTCTTAAAGAATCTTGTCGCGCATGATTGTGCAGTGTCAAAAACATTCCAGCGTGCACAACGATCTTCGACAAATGTCACGTGGGTGCAACCGTAGAATTAAGGTGCATGGATGCTATGATTGTCATGGTTATCGATTACGGTCCGAAGCGGCTGAGGCTGCTCGCCCAAATGCAACTAGGTAAATAGCGACGTCGTGAGTTATGTCACAGACGACCTTGGTGGTCCAAGCATAGAATATTATGGGATCATTGAGGAGATTATAGAAATATCTTACGAAGGCAACAACGATCTCTCGCTAGTGTTTTTTCGATGCAGATGATTCGATCCTAAAAGTGGGGTGCGGACTACTCCCGAACTTGGACTAGTTGAGATCAATCATAAGAAGCTGTATCAGAAGCCCGACGTGTTCATTCTCCCCGAACAGGTTGAGCTGGTGTTCTATCTGCCATACGCGCACCCGGATTACAAAAATTGATAAATTGTTCATAAATGTCATCCAGTTGTTGGATTGCGCGATCACACGGAAGAAGACTACGAGCCTCGTCTAGACATGGAGCCATTCCAAGAACAAGATTTAACAGGACAGCTACACGTTGATATTGGTGATGTTGAAGAGATATCAGAAGAAGAAAACGAAGATGAAGAGGAAGAGGAAGAGGAAGAGGAAGAAAACGAGGAAGAAGAAGAAAACGAGGAGGAAGAAGAAGGGGAGGAGAAAGAGGAAGAGGAAGAGGAATAGGAAGAGGAAGAAAACGAGGAGGAAGATGAGAAAGAGGAAGCCGAAGATTTTTAAGCTATTCAAATTTATAGGTTTATAATTATATACATCTAATTTTTTCATTTAAGATATTTATTTATTTTGTATTGTTTCATTTCATTCGATTCATATACTTCTAATTCATGTCATTTAATTTGATTTTTGCAGGATGGCTGGATCTTTGAAGAGGTTGGCTAAAATGGCCCAGAAGGTCTGGGGGAACGGGGCAGGCGTAGTGCACCAGAGCACCAGGACGACGAGGTGGTGGCCACCGACCCCCAGTTGGGGGAGGACGACGAGGTGGTGGCCACCGACCGCGAGGTGGTGGCCCCCCACTCCCAGGTGGGGTCCGTAGAGGCCGACGATGAGGGAGAGGGCGGGGCCGGGGCCTACGAGTGGACAGGGGTGTTGGAGGGCTACGAGAAGGAGTTTGAGGTGGAGGAGACCGACGAGGACGAGGGAGGGGAGGAGGTCTACGAGGAAGATTGGAGGAGGATTTCAGACCGGCAGGCCGATATGGTAGAGGAGGAGGGGGACGACAACTGAGAGCCACCCTCGTCCTCTGGAGCTGAGTCCTCGAGATCCAAGAGAGGTCGCGGGCCCAATAAATTACAAAAAGCCCCCGCAGATCCAAGCGTGAGGATAGTGGTACAGGTTGCCACCGGTCAGAGGTATTTGATAACTACTTTTCTGGAGTTGATTCCTCGATATCACTTATTGCTAATGACAAATTTGATAAATAATTTTTTGAATTTGATGTGCAGGAGCTTGGTTTGCGTGAACAAGGCTCCGCAGGAGCCGAGCCACTTCTTAGGGGTGCTGCTCAAACAACTCTACACCAGGCGAGTAGGCAAGGGTGATGATCGACGCCCGGCGCTCAATTGGAGCGACTACTCGCTCGTGGAGGATGATGAGGGAGGAAGTGTCGCCGATCACATCATCCACGAGTTCTGGGTAACATTCTAAATTTCATTTATTTATGGTTTTGTGTTTATAGCTTTATGTGTTTGGTCATGTGTTCCTTTCATTTCAAGAGAGGTACCAGCTTTTTCCTGGGGCAACCTAGGAGGACTACGACACAATGGCGACAAGGAAGGTTAGGGACGCCATCAGGTTGTCTCGTTTGGATGCGGTGTTGAAGTACCATGGCAAGAGAGGGATTAGAAAGATGTCGAGGGCAATGGCAGCTCTAGAGTATCTAAAGGATCAAGAGTACAAACCTTGGTGTCCAGACTAGATGGATAAGTGCCGATGCACCTGGAGAGACCTCTGCCTGATGTGGGCCTCTAAGGAGTGGATCGAGAGGTCAAGGAGGAACAGAGGCAATAGGGATTCTAACCCCGACATCTGTGCCACCTACATAGGAGGATGAGGCATGGGTCACGTCGCGCGCGATATCGTAAGTCCACTTATCTTTTATAATTACAATCAACTTTATGGTCATCTCACATTGCATATTAGCCTACAGGAGTAGGAGACGGGACTTGAGCCCTCTGGGTTCACCTTGTGGAGGGTAGCACACATGCCCCGTGTCCAACCTGACGGCACACAGGCACCGATGCCACCGGCTGCTCAGGAGAAGCTTGTAAGTGACTAGCTCTTTTCGCTTCTCTACACCATTTCGATCATTTTCAAACTAATCTACTTAATATCTCATTTGTTAGTAGGACATATATACCGCAGCCATGAAAGAGAAGCACGGTGTCGACTGTGACCCCATCAACATGCCGGTCGACCCTGTGGTCATATACGACCAGTTTGATGGGAGTAGTCATGGTAGATACGGCTTCATGGACTCCGTGGTACCGTCCGACTCCTACAAGGCTGATGTCAGAGGTAGTCGACAGCAGGCCTCCTCTTCCGCCCGTCCCTAGTTGGAAGCCCAGAGCAAGCTTATCACGGAGATGCAGCAACAGAGGGTGGCGGATGAGCAGCGTTGGCAGGCGGAGCGATAGGAAAACAACAGGAGGTGGCAGCGGAGCAAGAAGAGAACAGTAGGTGGATGTAGGCCATCCAGGATCAGAACCTCTTCATGATACAGTATATGCAATAGGTAATTATGATCGTATATGTAGCTAGATTGTCCTTAATAATTTCCGACGCTAACATATCATAGCAGCAGGCATTCCAGGAAGCTGGGACCTTTGGCCAGCCACCGGTCGTCTTCACGCAGCCGCCGGGGGCCCCGACGACAAAGGTCGGCACTCTTCCCCCATTTGTGCCATCGGCCTTGTTTCCCGTGCTCCAGTTTGGCTCTGCACCGGTGGCTTCTTCAGGGGTAAAGCTTTTCTCTATTTTACACAACATTTTCAAATAATCACACAAATGCGTAAAAGTTATGAAAATTACGGTTTCCTCAAATCTTGCAGGTGTCTGGCTCATCGGCGCCAGCAGCTGCGACAAATGCTCCGCAGGGAGGTGATTCTAGTGCCACGAGATCAGTCGAGGAGCAATTCGTCGAGGACATGTTCGTCGATCCATTCGCAGGTTCGCATTCTTAGACGTGTTTAGACGATGAACTTGTGAGTTCTGTGCATGTAATGTGAACTTGTGGGTTAGACGATGCACTCGATGATGAATGTAATGTGAATTTTTGGACAATGTGTATTGATGTCGCACTGTTGTTTATATGTTTTCGCATTCGTCTGTGATTGATTGACAAATGTATTAGTGGATGCAAATGTGGTCGATATATATTGTTATTGTTATGGGGAATTTGGTATGTAAAACTTTGGGAAATACAGTTTTTTTGCAGGTTAAAATTGAGATTTTTTATAAATTACCAGCAATTTTTTTACTGGCACACTGTCAATGTTGTCGGCCTATGCAAAGGCCGACAACAAAAGTCCTGAGTATTGTCGTCGGTATATGTACAGGCCAACTACAAAACCCTGAGTATTGTCGTCGGCATATGTATAGGCCGACCACAAAACTATCAGCAATGTCGTCGGCACAAGACACAGCCGTCCACACAGAAGAAGCATTGTGGTCGGCCTCCTGTCTGGCCGACCACAAAAGTCTGCAACGTGGCATCCTCAACCGGTACACGGGACCCACATGGCAGACCGCCGTCACCGTGCCCGTGCCGTCCGGGTATAGTTTTATGGGCGGCTCGAACAAGGGCCGACCACAAAAATCTCCCCTCGGCGCAACGCTTAGGAGGCGGCTATGTCATCGGTATTACGTTTGGCCGACCACAAAAGTGACTTTTGTGGTCGACTCATTGTCGACGAACTATTGTCGTCGACTGTCCGACGACATAACATTTTGTCGTCGTTATTTGCTCTTTTGTCGTCGGCATAGGCCGGCCACAAAAGTCTCATTTCCTGTAGTGATATAAACTTAATAGCATAATCTAATAATAATCCCTTCTTCCCAAAATATAAGTCATATAAATTTTTGTCGCATTCTTCAAAGTAGAACTTTGACCATTAATTTCATTCATGATATATTATTAACAAATGCAAAATTAACATCATATAAAATAACTTTCAAATATCAATCCAGTCATATTACATGCATAGGATGGAAATATAAGTTTTTAGCTTAATCATCAGTCAAAAGTGACAACTATTGATTTTTAAAATCCATACGTGCCTTATTTTTTTTGGGATGGAGGGAGTATTGAATAGCTTGGTGTTATACTTTGCTTTATGTTCGTAAGTATAATTTATAAAGCTCTTTAGGTTAAACTTTATGCATATATATGCATGATATCTCTTTTGTATCTTCTTAGTATTTTGATATTCTACCAAGGGAGAGTTCTCTTGACACATCAATTGTCAAAAGAAGGAGAATTATTATTAAAAAATCCATTTTATGAAAACTTGATATACTTGAAGATGTTGACCAATTAATCTTTTCTTTAGTCAAGCCTTTGCAACTTAATATGCTTCACCATCTCAAAAACAAACTTTTTTCGGGCCTTTTGACCAAATGGAGGTCTTTATGTGCTCACCATCTAGAGGCCTTTCAGGTGATGATGAGTATATATGACTTCGATTTAATTTGGTTAAGGAGCTTGTGTTTAAGACTTGTTTCTAGCTATAAAGATTAATGCTTTAGCACACATGCATGCCAAGCTGACTCTACAAGGGTGTGGCCACTGGCAACCACCAACCAGTCTACTAGCGGCCAAACGAGGCGTGCGCTCAAGTTGTCCTCGTGCCCACATGCCACACCGAGATGAGCTTATATGCATATTGGCAACTTGAGTGTTTTTGTCATGTCCATATCTTTGTTAGTTGGGTCTTTGATGGCCAGCAGCCACGCCTTTGGGTCCCCTTACGGTGGCTGGCTCGATTTGATTGAACGAGACAAAAGGAGAGGGATGGGGATGAAGGACCCAATTGCTAGAAATTCAAAAGTTTGGGTTTTTTGAAACAAGTATATATATGAGGGAGAGTAGGGGCTGAGATTTTGGAGCACTGTCGAGTGGACGCAAGCGTTCTTACGCTGAAATCACAAGAGAAAGCAAAATCCTTTTTAAAATAAACAGGCATGCTTGGGTGTCGACCTGCAGCTACACCAATTGAACAAAATCATCACTTGAGTTATGATATTGTAACATCGGTGGATCAGGAACGTTATCAACGTGTTGTTGGAAAGTTGATATATCTTTCACACACCCAACTAGATATTGCTTTTGCGATGAGTATGGTAAGCCAGTTTTTGCATGATCCTAGAACGGTTCTTATGGACATTGCAATAGGATCTTGTGCTAACTTAAAGGTACTCCTTGGAAAGGTTTGTTGCATACATGCCAAGGGAATTTAAATGTTGAATGCTACACTGATGCTAATTGGGCTGGATATTTAGATGATCGACGCTCGACATTAAGATATTGTGCCTTTGTAGGAGGCAAATGTGCCATTGTAGAAGGCAACCTGCAAGAAGTAGAGTGTGGTAGCACGATCTACTGCGGAGGGTGAATATTGAGCCATGGTCCATGCTGTATGTGCGTTATCGCAGTTGCAAATCTTTCTAACTAAGCTAAAGTTGTACAGATGCAAGCCAGTGATGCTATATTGTGGTAGCAAAGCAGCTATCACCATAGCCAACAATTCAATCTAGCATGACAGAACCAAGCATATCGAGATTGATCATCATTTTATCAAGAAGAAATGATAGCATAACAAGTTGCTTGCCATATGTAAGTTCCGCGAATGAAAGTGATGGATGTTCTCACTAAGGGATTACCAGAGAAGTTATTCTCCACGTTTTGTAGCAAGATGGACTTACATGATTACGACGTATCACACTCTTTAAAATTTGCGTTTTCACCAGCGATATTTGGGCCGCTGTCATAAACTCACATGGTCCCACGTATCATGCACACATGTGTCGATGCATGTGAATTTAGTATCACCAGTCGTATTTTTCTGTAGTGTGCTCGCTCCATCTTAAAGGAGAGTGTTGGTGTGTAGAGCGGTCATTAGATAGTAGAGTATGTAAGAAACAACACAGGAAAGAGAATGAAGCAGGGGAAAATTCCCCCAACTCTCTGTCCCTTGTTGTCCTTTTTTTCCCTCTCCATTTACACCCAAAATCTCCAAATTAGACGAGAGATACCAAGCCCATGATATACTTTCGGTGCTTCCAAACGGTAATAATCACACAACACAGCAAGGAACATCGAGAACTACAATCCACAGTCCCACGCAAGACAGAGATAAAAAAAAAAGGCTGGCAAAACCGAATCAAACAGATTGAAGATGCATGTGTCTCATGCAGGGCAACAAGATCACATCGGAGCTGGAGCGGCCGGCGAGCCGGCGGCGGCGTCCTGCCTGTAGAAGGGCAGCACGGTGTAGACGGTCTGCGTGACGGTCATGACGAGGAGGAAGACGGCGGCGGCGAGGGAGAGGAAGGCCCAGGGGCTCCGGAAGTAGGTGTGGACGAGGTTGGCGCGCCACATGTTCCAGGGCTGGCGGCAGTAGGCGTTCACCCGGCGGTGCACGTCGTCCAGCGCGCTCTCCGGCTCCAGCACCACGTCCTTGGAGATGCTGTTGAACAGCTTCGCCACGGCCTTGTCGCTGCCCACCGCGTTCTGGATGATGCCCTTGGAGCTCAGCAGCGCCACGTCCTTGGCCGAGTCGATGATGTTGTCCATGAAGAAGACGTAGGCGGTGACGTCGTTGCCGGCGCCGGCGTGCAGCCGCTCGAACGCCATCATGTTCAGGAGCATGTACTCGGTGGAGTCGTCGACGGCGACGCGGGGCATGGTGAGCACGCCGTGCCGGAACCGGACGTCGTGGAGGCTCTCCGACTTGCTCCGCCGGAACCGGATGCCGGCCTCGTAGAGCTCCACGGCGGAGCGGATGATGTCGGCGTCCGGAGCGTCGCCGGGGCGCGGCCGGGCCTGGTAGGGGCCGGAGAGCATGCTCCGCCGGACGACGTCGAGCGGGTGGAGCCCCAGCCCGACGCCCGCCGGAGGAGGTCGCGACCCCGGGGACACGAACCGCAGCACCATCCGGTTGATGGCGTCCTCGTTCTGGCCATGCATGGTCAACGATACTCAATAGTCAATACATTCATGCAAGCACTCCGATGGTTAGTTCAATAGATATCGGTAATGTATGGCCACGTGTATAAGATTTTTCAGATATGTGGTCTTTTTTAAAAAAAAAATAGACGTGCTTTTGCAAAGAGTGCTTTTCCCGAGATTTCTCACATGTATAAAAACCCTCAAAATTTTTTTAAGAAATATCGATTGAATCCTCGTACTCTTACTCCTCTTTTCCTCGCTCTCCTTCTCCTAGCGGAGCTAGCTCCTACCCGGCGGCGCGATCACTAGCGATCACCGCGGCCATACCGGCACCCAGAAAAGTTGTCGTGTCAGCCGAGCTTGCTGCACCAGAGTCGAGCCAAGCCGAGCTGGGTGACCACGGCTGGCGCGGCGGCTCCTTTGGGTGTCGGCATGTCGTGCCGTGCGTCCGAGGTGGTCACCGGCAACCGCACCGCCGAAGAGGAGTTGGCTTGGAGGGGGAGGAGGAGAGAGGGGGAAAGGAGGAAGAAAAAGCTAGACTCGATTGCTTTAGATTGAAAGTTGAAGGTTTTTTTTTCAATAATACATGTAAGAGGAGCATAAATCTTGGCGTACGACCAATCGTATATGGTGCTCCGGAAATCTTGTACTAGTTGGCAAGGGTGAAAATGGGTTGGGTAGTACACGATCTATATCCATTCCGTTGTGTTTTTTGCAAGAAGAAATTGGGTCGGGTACGGGTACGAGTAATACCCAGATAGTACAGGTTCGGGTACGGATCAAATACGGTTCGGACAGTATCCAGACAACTACCCAATAGATCGAATCGAGTACGGGTACCCGGATTATTTTAAAAAATAGGTACTCGGCCTCATAACGGCCCGACCATGACTTTGAACCCGATCCAAAATGCACTAGCCTAGAGTTTACTATTTCCTACCTTCCTCACTCCTCTATTCCTCTAATGATGGTCTAGGGCTCCAAGCGTCCAGCGTGCCATCTGCTGCCGCCATCGCAGCGTTGCTGTTCGCCGTCGCCACCCCCAACATGCTCTAGTGAAGTACCAGCGATGACGTCCTAATGTCAACCGTCTGATTTATACGACGTTCGATTTAAAGCGTCCACCTACAATATTTG
>SPJY01009984.1:5831-25133 GCA_005191435.1 Raddia distichophylla | reverse complement strand
TACTATGTATTTGAGAATTATGATATTCATATAGAACAAAAGGAACATACCCTAAATTTTGTAATGTTTTCAATTATGTCTTCTTTAGATCCTCGCAAAAAACTTCCTACGCGGAGGGAGCCCAAGGATCCAGATACCACCGATGCTGTGCTCAGCTCAAGAGACAAGCTTGTGGTTCGGGGTGTGGCACGCTCCATCGTCAATATTTCCTCCATCATGCATGGTAAAATTAGCTGATAAACTTATAGCAAGGTTCACCCAATCAATTCTTCCTAGCTGATTGTCTGTGTTTGCAGATGGGTCGAGGGGATCACAATGTACTGGCATCATCATGGGTCAGCGGGAATCCAATGGGAAGCAGCGCACTCTGATAGTGACTTGTTCTCAAATCGTCTGCAGGGGCGTTACATTACTTGATCCCGTGCCTAAGGTAAAAATAAAACTTGCGGTGTTAATGGACCATGAGCGTAATCTTTGTTACTTTAGAGATAGGTGTCAAGGACATTTTTAATTGGACTGCATAAGATTCTCATTCGGCCATGCCATTGCATATTTGCTAGCCGCTATATTTTAATGGTGTTTCAGTCAACTTATCTTGCTTGTTCAATTCTAATATTTCTTTTATATATGGATCCCTGTAACAGATACTACGGTGTCTATTTAAAAGTGCCTGCATGCAACTTATTTTGCTAGCCATAGTTAACACTTCAGCTTTTCTGATGATAACCTCCTACTTTGCTTATGTACCCCCTTTCCATGACCTACGTGCTACCTGAACAATACCCAGTGTTGCTGCCTGTGCGCCACATTGCAAAATCATCACTTCCAGCTTCATATCCTGCTCTTGTTTATCTTATGGAGTCCTTGTTGTTTTGGCGATGCCTTTTCCTATCAGTTATTATTTTGTCCCTAATCTTGAATGTATTGCACAACTTAACATTGTCTAATCAAACCCATCTTTTCAGCTATCTGTTGGCTTGCCGAACAAAACCATCTTGGACGGACAATTTCTATTCTTCAATGATCATTATGGTATTGCTCTACTAGAGATAGATGTAGACTCCCCGTTGCAGCGCCCTTCTATTGGATCAGGGCCAAAATATGGTCAGGAGGTTTTTGTCTTGGCTAGGGATGGAGGATTGTCCTTGAGGGCTAGGCGTGGGGAAGTTTTATGGTTGGAGGAATCATATTATATAGGCCGCGGCTACCAGATGTTTCTCAGCTGTGAAGTCCCTGTGGTATTAATATAGCATTAAGTTTTCGGAATGTATTGTTGTTTACTTGCTCATTTGACTTAGTAGTATTTATTTGATGCAGGCTGGCAATGGAGGATCAGTGATTGATCACGATGGCAATGTGACAGGGATGGCATTTTTTTGTAACACAGATCCTACTGTTCTTTCCATCTCTACTATCGTGACATGCATTGAGATGTGGTTGAGGTTTAGGTTTGTTAACCAATCTACATTCATTGAAGTATAGAGTATGGTTAGGCCTTTTGATTGCTGCGTTGTTGTTTGAATTCAACTAATATCTACTTAGTGAAATATGGCATTATATTTAGAGATTTTGAGAAGTATAACCAACAAAGTATTGGTTTAGGCAAAGGTGGGGTGACAACAACGTTTGTGGCTGGCACATAGGAAAACTGGCTGGTAGCATTGCTAGCACTCCTTTCCTGCTAGCTTGGACGATATTTGCCCCACTTGTCGAAGCCTTCGAGCATAATGGGATTTGCTCAAACATAGGACAAGTTGCAGTTTTAGGTACATCAACAGGGCAAGAACAAATTTCTGAGGTTTACTAAAATTTGCTATTGCTCCTTGTAGTCAAATGTAACACGCGGAACAACATTGTACTGGAATTAGTTCTCAACATGACAACATCACTAGATTATTTTAGGACTAATCTAATTTATCTTTGAGTCAATGTATCATTTGATCTAGTCTTGACATCAAAATGTTCGTAGTTCAATTTCTATTGCTGGTCGGCTAAATCCAGCTTTTATTTCAGTCGTACTGCACGCCCCATACATGGCTTGGGCGTAAGGACAATTGAGCTATTGGATGTGTCACTCCAGGAAGAGATCTCTATTGACCACGGCATCGACAGTGGTTTCATTGTAGATACGGTATGGAAGTGCTTAGTCTTTAACTCTTTATATAAACTGTTTAGTCTTATATACATTATTGGTACTCTGTAATATTGTAACTCTTTTGAGCTCTTTAGGTATCACATGACTCTGCTGCTGAGAGCCTTGGGATTCTACCAGGAGATGTGATTGTTTCATTCAATGACCAGCATGCTCTAACTTTACCTCAGGTGAAAAATATTTGTAATATTTTTATATTCTTTTACTCTAATCTTTATAGATCATTTTCATCTAGATGTAATTATGATTTACATGGTCAAACTTTGTGGGCAGTTGGAAGATTATCTTCTCTCTCTTGGTTGGATATTCTTGAACGACTCAAGCTCCACGGTAGATCTCAATGTATGCTGATGTTCAATACAATGTGAAAATTTCGAATTTAGAAATCATGATTAAAATGACAAACAACACTTTCATTCGTTTATTTATTGTAGCTTGAAGTTTATGATCTCATGAAGCAGAGCAAGAGAAGCATCACTTTGCCCATACGATTCTGTGTTGCTTGAGAGACTAAAACCTTAAAAGTTAGCACTCTCTGAACCCTTTCTGCTATTTACTTTCCTAAATGTCGCATTACACTTGTTGTAGCGCAAGCAATAAACTTTGTGCTTGATAAAGTTGTGTTGGGCCAGACACAAAAAAATCAACAGATTATGTACAAAATAGCTACCTATTTTCATGCCTAACTAAGTAATTAGTGGTCACCTAATGGACATCACAAAAGAGGAGGGGGGGGGGCATGGCCCATGTTGGCCTCAAGGAAGCTCCGACCTTGGTTGTGTTGTTAAGGTCCTTGCATTTTAGTGCATGCTAAGGCCAAGTGAGGTAAAGTTGCTGGTGTCTGAGCTTGCATGATGTGCTGCCACGTGCATGTTATCTAAAGTTGCTGTTTTGATGGTTGCAAATATTTATGTTTATGGTTTGAATATAGGATGGAATTGTTTTAAAAAAATAAACATGTGGGGTTTTAGGTTGATTAAAACAGCTGACTTCATGAGATGCTGATAAGTTCATGTGTGTAATAAGACTGACCAGTTTGTAGTACTTTCTCTTTCGCTGGACTGCCTCCTATAGGCCTTTGTGATTTATTTACTACCGCGCTACGCTTTTGGGTGAGATCTATAACTGATAGGATATGTTTCTCTATCTATATGGCATAGAGAGTGACGAAGTTTAACGTTTCTGCCTATTTATCGCCTTTTTTTGTTCGCAATGAAACAAGGGTGGACCCATGCATATCATGAAGAGCATTCTAACCAAATACAATCTTTTAACCTATTCAAGCCCATCTATGCCACTACTATAGTAGTAGCACCTACAATCTTTTAACAAGAGGCTGGCATGGGAAGAAGAAAATGTCAAATGTCGGCCCACAGTGAACTGCAGCATATTGATTGTTATGCATTAATTAACTAGTTTGGTCCTGCTGGTTTGTAGGCTTTTGTCGATGCAAAGTGCTCAATTTGTAACTAGAGTTGTGGACATGGCTCCTTGGTTCCAATTTGTTCTTGTGTGTGTTAGGCCGAATGTTCAATCATGCCTTCTATTGGGTGAATAATTGGAATCGATTTGCTGGCTCATCCCTTCCTCAGTTCCTTCTAATAGTCGTTCTTGCGAATATGAATGTGCTCGCAGGTACAGGCAAGGGAAACAGAAGCACTGCAGCTACTCTGGTGATTTTTTGATTCCACTCACTTGACCACAGGATGCTTGCCCTCAGTCTCAGCTCTCAAGTGTTCAGTTGTTGCCACCACACGCCATGTATGTAATGTATGCGGGAAAAAATCACTTTTGTTTCGGTATACTTTAAATTATGCACGATTTTCCGTATGAATTGAACACGGACAATGTTTTAGTTTTCTACACTGCTAGTAACTACTAAGGACTAAGGAGTGAGGTGAACAAATTGGTTATTGTGCCACACATGTCATTGGGTTTCTTTGTGGTCAAGGACAGCCAGGTTTAACTCTGCTCCTTCGGTGTCATTGTGGCACCTCTGATATCTGGCTTTCATGTCATACGAGCGGTGCTTCACGTGCTTCGCACGTGCTGCTACCCTCTTCCTGAAAACGTTATATTATCGGCTCTACCTTAGAGGAAACCTGGGCATGGAACTGAAGAGGCTGGAGAGCTGCCCGACGACGCAGCAAGCGCTTCTCTGGTGAGCCCATTTTCTGGTCGGATTTTTTCAAGCTTGTTTTTCCCACACCGAGGCAGATGTGTTCTTTTTTTGCAAAAGGCTGTTATCACCCCATTTTCATTCATGTGTCTGAAAAACTGAATGCAAAAAGAACTACATACAAATTGAAACAAAAGAATGAGTGAACTTTTTGAAATATTATATGTGAATATTATATATGGTCATGATTTAGGAGAGAGAAGTTAGTCGAACCTGATTCCTTGAAAGGATAATAGGTATGGGAGAAAATTCCTTGATTCCAACATAAAATTTTGATGTTTGATTGTGACAAAAACTCCAACGTAGGTCCCACACCATAGCAAGATGGTCTAGCATCTAGAGATAATAACGAAAAGAATTAATAATGTACCTGATGCCAGGACATGTAAGTAATCGTGGTTTAAAAAAAATATAAACTATCATATGATAAACCAGTCCCTGTAAATTGATAATGGTAGAGTGATGTATTTTGTGCTCTTCTTGCTAGCACTTGAAAGTGCCAATACAAGATCCTAGGAGTGGATAAAGTAATCATTTAGCCACAATCTTAACAAATCCAAGTGATGAAGTGATCCATGGAAAGAAATCAATGTGAAAAGTACTATCATGGAGTGAGATAGTTTCACAAGGAACTCCTCTGAAATACCATTTTTCAGCAGCTGATTCATGCAGAAAGCAAAACAGCAGCATGGTCAGATCAAAATGGAGAAACGAAATTAATAAGCCTAACTACTTTGGGCTATTCCAATGGAAACCAAAACTATTTTAAGGGGAGCCTTGTTTCGGTTTTCCAGTGCTGAAGCAAAACTAATTTCGCAAGTATTTCCACGACCCAGTCAACTTTTGTGCACAGAAGTAGATTGTTTGAACTGATCAGTTAACTTTTCTTTGTAACCGAGGAATCAACTAAATAAATTTCGTATGCATATTTGAAAAACATTTCCATGAAAATAAATCAAGGATCAAGCTCTCAAATTGGCATGTCTGTATCACTCTAGATAAAAATAATTTATACCCAAATCTGGCACAGGTTTTCTGAAATAGTTTGTGGATGATGATTAACACATTGAGTTCCTAAGAATAAGAAATGGAAATGCATACATATGATCAGAATAGTGCAATCATATCCATAGATAATATGTCAGTTGCCCATGCCACGTGGGGTCCTTATTTTCAATTTTAATGTAGCAGGTCCTTGGACATACTTAATAATTTTTAACCATGTCATTTGTAAATCAGAATATTGCTGAGGATACTTACCGTTTGCTTTCAGCTATGAACATGTACATAATGCTGATATGTGAGCAAGAATACATAGAAATTATGGACTGTGCAAATTTTCATTGAAACATTGAAAAGACGGTGACTTTGGGGTTGTGTTGAAGGCTTGAAGAATGTGGAATGAAAAAGAAAAAATCCCATTTTCCTGTTTCCAAGCAAGATAGATAATAAAACACGTAATAAGCTACTGGAAAATTGTAGAAATGTAATTATGTGAAATATACAATACTAGCTTGTATATTAATGAAGTGTGAATCCTGTTGAAGACACTTTTTTGTTGGTTAAACCTTGGCAATAGAAATCAAGCACATGACTACATCCAGTTTTCTGCAAAGATCTCATCAGAACTTTGTGCATTTTCCTATTCCATTCTTCTCTTCTGCTTTAGAAGACACAGCTGATGTTCGATCAGCGCTTTCTCGTCAAAATTTTTCTTTGCAGTTGATGATCACACAAGTAAATCATAATATTCAAGTGCACTACTCCAATCACCCTCATGCTCATATCGGATGATTTGAGAAGTTATCTGTTCAAGATATAGCATTAAAAACAAGCAACTCCAATACACATAACTTTCAGATTTTTAGATATTAACAATAAATCTGATGGGTGGAAAATCAAAACAATAAAACTGGTGCAAAATCAGTTGCAGCACCAATTCTCTTGGGTTTCCATTGTGTTCATGCGTGTTCTTCCATGTGCATGTTCATGGTGCTCTAGCCGATGAACTGCACTACACAGTGAGGGAGAGATTAGAGTGCTAACCTGGGTTTGATCCTGACAATTCTGCCAACCCAGATAAGTCTTGAAACGAGAATAATAATAATATGGACTCTTTAATATGTACAGGCTTTTGGCCTCTGGATGTATACCACGTGTTATTCACAACATGGTATTTCCTTGCACAACCAAGGCCACACATGTGCTGTCCTGTCTGGCATCTGCTTCTTTGCTCTTGCATGTCTTCTTCCACCTTTCTTTCTAGGGCTCTTAGTCATTTTATTGTCACATCAACCAAATCTGCTATCATTTGTCCTTTGACATTTAGTTCGTTTGTACTCTGCAAGTCCTCTGTCATCCAGCTTTGTTATCTCCTTTCTTCTTGCATCGCTGCATTTGTTGCCTTTCTATTGAGCTGGTACACTTTCCTTATGCGGCTCCATCTCACACTACGACACATTACCAAGACTCGGAATTTGGCTATCCCTTTTCATTAGTGTATCGCTTTTCAATTGCAATGCTATTGCATACGTTTGGGGGTGGAGTGAGGGAGAGGGCTGTTCCATTTAGTGTACATTCTTTTAAATGCAACAATATTGCAAACATCTTGCCTTCAGGAAAGTGTTAAGAGAAAGTTATACACTCTTCCCTTGCACCTCTATATAAACCAGCCTTTTGCTCTAGATCAATACACAAGTGCTATTAACAGCTAAGAAAACTATAGTTTATTGAACAGCCCCCTAAAGTTTGCTTCCAATTGCACCCCGCCATGCATCGGATTGATGATCTGAGTTGGTGCTGACCATTTGAATTGAACTCTAATCGCGTGTCAATCAACATCAAAATTGTTAAATTGGTGTCAGATCATCACATTTGTCCATACTACACAAGTCCGCAAGTAGTCTAGATGGACGACTCATCACCATATTTTATGCCAAGTCAGCGTCCAACTCGTCAATTCATGGCTAGATTCATGACACGGAACTCCCTATGCAAACATTCGCAACTTTAGGGGGCCAAAATAGGAAGCAACTTTAGGGGGGGGGGGGCGAAAAATTCCAAAGTTCCAGGGCTAAGTGATACTCCTATTCGCTACAACTTTTGGGAGCAAATAGACAATTACCTCAACAATTAAATGGAACATTTATAACTGCAGCAAAGATAGCACAATTACATTAGCAGTACACCTGAAGAGACATGTTAGAAAGTGGACATCAGCTACAGAAATTATCCCTAGCTACAATCAATGCACTCAAGAACATAAAAGAAAGATAAGTTCACATGTTCCGATAAACCACATAGAAGATTGTGTACTTCACAAGTTCACATATTCCAGTATATCACATGAAAATAGAAGAGTATGGAAGATTAGTGCTTCAGGACATGCAAAAGAAACCTAGACAAGTACCAATCATTTTACCAGCGTAGAAGAATCTATCTCATGAGATGACAACATCTAAAAGCCTAACAAAAAGTTGCATAAGGGGTTGGATTGACTATTCATAAAATGCTAAATGCACAGATCAATTGTCAACAACAACAAAACTTTAGTATTCAAAGGAGTGAAATTAACCAGATCATATTAAATTTTGGTGATCACAATTTATATCAAGAAATGTGACTGCCATGATGCCACAATCATCTGTTCTGCAGCGAAGTATATCCCCCAAATCAAACTCCTGCTTTTGTTAAAAGAACAATTAAAAAAAGATTAAAACGCAGAGCCACAGGGGCCTACTATTCTTCTATGCTAATATAGTTGCATAAGGGAGTCATTAGACAATAGATATTATTGTGAGTGCGACAGCAACAGTTAACCCTCAAAAGCAAATGGTATACCACAATCCAGAGGAACAGCACGAAATTCCCAAACAAATGTAGCAAGGATTACAAAGAAAAATAGTAGAGTATGGTACCTTCTTCCAGAAGATGATGGGGTGGTTGTTGGTGATCAAGATCTAACGATCTACCATCCTAAGAATTTCAACGTGCAGTTCAAAAGTACAAATAAATAAATAGAGAAGTAATTAAGTGAACGACATTACTATGACAAAAGAAGTAACTACACAATCTAGACTGTGTATCATTAGACTATCTGCCTCACAGCTTCAGCTAGGGCTGGACGAAAAGCTTGTTTTCTGAATTTTGGGCTCGATTTTAAATTACATCCGATTGAATTCTAGATTGTTCTAATATTAAAATTAGTTGATTTTAGACAACCTTCAAATGCATTTGGGCTCGGCTCGAGATCGGTCGAAAGCTCAATTATAAAGTTACCCCTCGAAAAATAAGTACAAATCATAAAAAATCGATCTGTGTTAATTTTAGAAAGAGCTCGAAAGCTCGAGCTCGGTTCGAATCCACCCCTAGCTTCAGCATAATAGGAATATAAAATAAAAAAAATGCTCACAAATAATAGTAAAAAATGAGACCGTCACATGGCAATTTTACGCTGATCTACACACATTCAGATGCACTTCATGTTAAATCATTTAAGCCAGAAGTTAATGGAATGGCACACTATGATATCTTGCAATCTAGAAAGTTAACTAGCAACTGAATATGTTGACCATTTGATCAACATTAAATTGTGAGGCAGCCAAGAGAATGTTTATAAATTAAACAAGTATCAAGAGCAACCAACTACATTACATATTTATCATAAAATAAAGCTGTTAATAACATCAAGTCTGTCTCATGTATACACTTGCATTTCACATGTAACTATGGTCTGGTAAACCAATGGTAACCACTGCTTGAGAGTGCGTAACACCAAATGAAACACAACTCTCACTCTGTCCACATTTATAAGGCGTACTTTGACTTGGAAAATTCAAACTCCTTATAAATTTTGACCAACAATTAGTCAAATTACCAGGATCATTTGGTACAAAAAATTCGTATCAATATGTTTGTATTTGAAATTGCTTTTCACACAATGTTATTTTATTTTGCGGCTACCAACAACAGATAAGAAATTTAATGGTCAAAATCTATCTTGAAAGACCTTATCAAGTCAAAATACATCCTATAAAAGTGGACAGAGGGAGTATATTGTAGTACTACTTGATAGGAAACAAATAGTAGTGTACCTTGATGGTATTAGAAGGGCTAGTTCTGGCTTTTTCAGGAACATAAAAAGTTACATCCAGTGCATCCAAAAACAGATTAACTGATTTCATAAAGTTACATCCAGTGCATCCAAAAACAGATTAACTGATTTCATCAAATGATTGGAATCGCAAAATATTATTTTCCCAACCTACAAGCATAGTGCAAGTCATGACTTCATTTAGAATAATATTAGAATGCATCCTTCAAGCAACAAGAAAATATGGAAGCCAACAAACCTTTGTTGAAATTAGTCCACATATGTTGCTATGAGAATCCATATTATCAGCAACGTTCACCAGAGCACATGCAAGCAAAAGTTCAGCAGCCTCAACTTTGAGGAAAACAAGACTTCTACAAAGACTACAAGAACATTATTGTCAATCTGCTGAAGATGTTACGAGTGCTTTAAGAGTATGGTTTTAAGCTTTGATATATCATTACAGTTTTAAAATTGGAAGGTACACAAGAAATAAGGGAAATGCAGATCACCGACTTATTACGATCAATAGCTATCACTCACCATGAGAATACTTCTCCACGCCCAAAAGTTTTTGTTCCTGAATGTTTATGCCCCTTCAATGAACATGCGAAGTAATTTCAATCAGGAAAGAGATAAACCTATGAAAAAAGAACACAGGAGTGCATAGGAATTTATATATACCATCAGCAAAGACCTATCAAGAGAACTGCAAAGCATTGAGGCCCCTTGACGTTGACAGAATTCCCTGTTCATTTAAAACAAGAAAAAAAAATTGCATCACCCCTAACAATATAGCTTACATCTAGTCATGGAACCTTCAAATGCCATCCATTCAGTAATTTCAAACTCTTAAAGCCAATTATAATTAATAGAACATTTAAATTATGTTCCATCTACAAAAGGATTCAAATTTGCAAATGTGAACGTGCATCCTGTGGTGAAATTAAAAGAGAAAGAAATAGTATACCCTTAATATTCGTGAAGTAACATCTACTATTTCAACATAAATAGAACTTCAAGAAGTTCAACCAAGATATCATCAGAAATACCATAGTCAGAGAACAAATTATTTTTCTTGGAACTGCAGTTAGTGTGCAGTTGTAAGGGAAGCTTTTGAGTAAGAATTGGCACTTGGAATATTACTGGATGTGCATCACATATGCCAGCCTGCATTGTTGAACGTGATTGACAAGAGAAATACATGTCAAGAACATATTGGAGCATACCAAAGAATGAGGACTGAAAGCATGTTACGTGCTTGATCAGCACGCAATGCGTACGGCCCTTGACGCGAGTGAGACGACCACTGTGAATCGTCAGCGACGCCTAGGCTGTATGGAGCCACTGGCCGTGAATCGTCGGCGGCGCCTTACTTGGCTAATTAGCAAGGTACATGTTGGGTCTCTTTTATAGAGAAAAGACTTGAACTCTAAGAAACTAATCCCTAACTAACTGTTATCTAATCCCAACTAACCGTGTGCTACAGTAGCACAGATGAACAGCACCGCATGCTATAGTACTTCATGGGCCATCTGGCTTGTATCAAAGCACACCCTAGAGATGAAATACGCAAGAACTGAAGAAGCTTCCAAGTTACACACTTTTATGCTACTATAAAGCAAGCTATTTGTCCTGACTCCCAAGTTACACACTTTTATGCTTAGAAAAGGTTGGGAAAAATAGGGAAAACAGGGTTGGGCCTAGTGCTGGGAGAATGGGCCGGGCCAGGTGGGCTGGCACGGGCACGGCCCGATTTTTTAGGCCCGTGGCCCGGCCCGGCACGATTTGTGATGGGCCGTGCCGGCCCGGCCCAGTGCCCGTGCCCGTGCCGTGCCTCAAAGTGGGGCACGCCGTGCCGCCCGGCACGGCACGACGCCTTGGGCCGTGCCTGGGCCGGCACGGCACGACCGAAGCACGATCCGCGTGGGGCTTGGCCTCTCAGCTACTCCACCGCGGCACCGCCCCCACTCAGCCACTCACACGCCCCCAACCACTCCCGATGCGCCTGTCTCCTCTCTCCCCCCGATCCCCAATTCCCCAAATCCGTTGTCGCCTCCTCCTAACCCTAACAATGGCGGCGCGGGGTTCCTCCAAATCCGGTGCGAGGGCGGAGGCGCGGGGGGCGCGGGGGCCTTCCTCGAGGTGTACGTCTAGGGAGATGGCACGACGGAGCTGGCCGAGACGCGGAGCGGCGGCGGCGGCGGAATCAAGCGACGGCGCTGCTTCCTCTTCGACGTCGTCATCCTCTCCATCTCCAACGCAGGCGAACCCCTTCCCCTTTTTGACTTGTGAGTTATTATTTCGTCGATTTGTTCGTCGGTGCATTGATTTGGCTCCTCGACTCCTCTTCCTCTAGGGTTAGAGTCTAGACCCACTATGGCACTATCCGTTGCTATGCCTTGATCTGTTCATGTGCTGCGGGCTGCGACCCTAAACGGCTAAACCCTATAAATTGCATCTGCTAGTACCTGTTTCTTCCTCTTCCTCTTCCGGTCTTCCACTCATCCCTTTTCTTTAGAACATGAACATGGCAAGGGGAAGGGGGACTGTGTGAGTTCTTGGCGCGATGACGAGAGGGAGGGGGAAGCAAGCTTCAAGGGGAAGGGTGGCAGGCCCGGCACCGACACGGGCAGGGCCACGGCGTAAACCAAAACGCTCTGCAGCTGCAGCCCGTTCCCGTCCCACCACTGCTACAGATGGTCATGGTAGTTCTTCTCACTCTCTCCCTTCTGATGATTCTCAAATCGATGCTCGCCAACTCTCCCCGGGCATGGGAGATTATGGCATGGATGATCTTCACATGGACGGCGAAGAGGGCGAAGAGGATGTTGTTATCACACAAATACTGGAAGGTAATGGTAATGGTAATGCGGCTAGTGCTAATGGTGATCAGTCACAATCGGTAGATGGCACAGCTCCAGCTGCAACACCATCATCTAGTCGTAGCAGTAGCAGTAAGCGTACTGCTGAATGTTGGAAACATATGCAATATCGTTTGGTTGTTATTGATGGTATACCGCAAGAATTTGCTATTTGTAACTATTGTAAAGCCGAGCTCAGTGCAAGTTCTGGTGGTGGGACAGGGCACTTGAATCGACACTATAAAAAGTGTTTGATCCAGTTAGGAAAGACTCAAGGAGGTGTGCAAACTCAGTTGAATTTCTCCGCCGATGGGTCGGTAAGCACATGGGTTTACAACCCACAGGTAGCACGCGACGAAATTGCAAGGTATATTGTTTCTGAGGATTTACCCATTATGATGGGTGAAAGTAGTAACTTTGCTAGAATGATCCAGCGTGCTTTTTGCCCTCAATACGTGCCTGTTAGTAGAAGAACAACAAAATCTGATTTGATAGCATTATATAAGAATGAACTTGCTGTGCAATGACTGTCCTTAGTCCTCATCTTCAATCATATATGAATGGTTTTGTGATCCATCAAAGATGTGTTTGTCATATCATTAATCTGGTTGTTCAAGATGGTATATCTGTTATAGGTGACTATTTAAATAATATTCGTGGTGCTATTCGGTTCATATCGAGTAGCCCACAAGTTTCTGCTAAGTTTGCTGAATATTGCAGGGCAAATAACATTAGACCAAGGAAATTTGGTCTTGACATGAAGGTAAGATGGAATTCTACTTTCCTTATGCTTCAGAAGCTAGAGGGATATGAAAAAATCATTACTGTTTTTGTCAATGCAAATGGATCTGATTTGGATTTGGTACTTACTGACTATGATTGGAAGATTGCTAGTCGTTTTCGAGATTTTTTAAAAAAATTCTATGCAGCAACTAATGTTTTGTCAGGTGTTTACTATCCTACTTCATGTTTAGTCATTGATTATATTTGGTTAATTGCCGAATCATTTGCTAAGTGTAGAGATGATCCAATTCTTGCCTCTGTTATTTCACCTATGAAGGATAAGTTTTTAAAGTACTTTGGTAGTATATCACATGTGTATTGCTTTGCTACCATTTTTGATCCTCGAAAAAAATTAGATGGATTGAAATTGGCTATGGAACATATTGGTCAGGCATTTGATAAAGATTACTCAGATTCTTTCAATTTTGTTAAAGAAGACTTGTTTCGAGTTTTTAACTTGTACTTCATGAAGTATGGAGAAAGCGAGGTGGATAACCAAGCTGCTGAAGAGGATGCAGAAGGTGATCACTCCTTGACTTCACACTTATGGAAGCGGGCGAAGGGCAAAGAGACGACTGCCTCTACCTCCTCTCAAAGGTGGAATCCAAATGCTGAGTTGAACCATTATCTAAGTACTAACTTTGCAGGGACTGATCGTACTTTGAGGGGTGCAAAGGTAAATCTTCTTGAGTGGTGGAGGGAACATCAATATAGTTTTCCTGTATTAAGTCATTTTGCTAGAGATATTTTGGTTGTTCCTGTCTCAACTGTTTCTTCTGAAGCCACATTTAGCACAGTTGGAAGAATCATCGAGGAACGGAGGTCATCCCTAGCACCTGAGACAGTGGAGGCAATAACTTGCCTCAAGGATTGGCAAAGAGCTGACGAGAGGAAGCAGCACCAACTTGAAGATCCAGAGATCGAACTTGCTCTTGCAGATTTTAACATTGATTAGTTGCTATTTAGTATCTATTTAGTAGTTTGAACTGCTTGTATTCTTAAACTGTTATGTATAAGTGGACTGGACTGGACTGGACATTTAAACATGGTTTGTACTCTTTTCCTTACAAAGGGAGCCCCACATTGGGGTGTAAGGTTTTTAATGAGGCAAACCATTAATAAAATTTTCCTTTTCCCTCTAAATCTGGCCTTGTTTATATTCTGTGATTAGTTGTCAATTTTTCAGTTGTCAAGTGCTGGATAGTACATAGCAAGTAATGAAAGTGATGACTTGTCAATTTGGCTAAGTGTTGGATTCTGGATGCTAGAACCTAGAAGAATATGAATTTTTTTGGAGATCAAGTGCTGTAGTTTTGGAAGATTATTCAAGTGCTGTAGTTTTTGGAGATCATGTGATCAAGTGCTGTAGTTTCTATGAATTTTTTTTAGTTTGTCAGTTTTTGAAGTGTAAATATTTACTGGAATATGAAATTTATGAACTGCTGGTTGCTGGAATTTTTGAACTGTTGCAATATGAATTTTTTTGGAGATCAAGTGCTGTAGTTTTGGAAGATTATTCAAGCGCTGTAGTTTTTGGAGATCATGTGATCAAGTGCTGTAGTTTCTATGAATTTTTTTTGGAGATCAAGTGCTGTATTTTATCAGTTTTTGAAGTGTAAATATTTACTGAAATATGAAATTTATGAACTGCTGGTTGCTGGAATTTTTGAACTGTTGCATTCTGAATTTTTTTGAGCTGAATTGATACTGATATCTGGACTTCAGATATTTGGGCCGTGCCTGGGCTGGCCCGGCACGAGGCAGGCACGCCCGTGCTTTGGGCCGTGCCGTGCTGCAATTTGGCCTCATGGGCCGGCACGGCCCAGCACGGTTACAATCCCGTGCCGTGCCTGGCCCGTTGAAACAGGCACGAGGCCCACCGTGCTTGGGCCGTGCCGGCCCGGCACGGCCCAACTCCCAGCACTAGTTGGGCCTAGGCCCGATTTTGGAGCTGCCCATGCAGCAGAGAAGGGGGCTCCTGGGGGTTTTATAATCGGCTGTGGGGCCCAGGTGTCGACAGATGATCCCAGATGATCTCAAGGGCTTCGGCATGCACTCGCCCCAGGAATTGAGCCTAATTAATACGCCGAACGCAGCGAGAAAACCCCATTTGAGGTGAAACGCCAGACAACTTGATCCAAACGCTCCGGGTCCAGCTGCACCTGCTGAATGAGGTTCCAGAGATTTGCCAGTTCAATGGCCAGCGCTGGGGTGAAGTTTCTTCTTAGATCGCTGAGCCTGAGCCAGGTGTTGTTGTGAAGGGTTTGCCGAACCGTTCGCTTTTTCCTAGTAGATGTCGCGTGCAATCCCGGAGCAATGAAGGTGGATGGAACCGTTGCCAACTAGGATCTCCGAGCAAGCTTGGAAGAGCGCCATGTCCTTTAAGTTTTCTTGCAGATGTAGATGCAGCCAGGGCCTAGGAGAGGAGTTTTTAGCCAACCAAATCGAACACCGGCGCGAGGCAAGTGAGAAGGCGTCAAGGTCAGACGCCCCAAGCCCTCCCATGCTAGACGGGGAACAGATAACTTTCCAATTTTAGAAGGTTCTTTCGAAAGAGATCTTTTTTAAGAAACATGGGAAGGGATTTTGTCTATTACAGCTAGAATGTCCTAATGTGACAAAGGGTGTATAATTGTAGGTGATGGAGATGACGGCATGGATGATATCATCCATGTCAATGCAATGTACACCTACCAATGCATGAATTGATTCGATTCCAGCTAGCTTTATCCATGGGGTGCACAGAGTGATTCTCTACATTGCAATATTTTTGTGTTCGTACGTTTCTGCATCCTCATGTGCATCAGTGTATATAAAGTAAGCAGGCGATGGACGGTTGGAATAAATAAATAAATAAATACTCCAACAAGTGTGGGCTGGGCAGGACAGGGAATATAAATATAAGATTTGCTGTTCCTCAGGCAACTGTTTTTTTATTATCTCTCAGTCGAAACTCGGACCGTTGATTTGAGTACCCTGAGATTCGTGTTCGCAGGTGGGCAAGCGGTGGCCATAAGAATCCGGACAGCGTTGTAGCAGGGGCAATTGCGGGTTTTCGCCTATGCGGGTTCTTTTTCTTTTGAAAAAAATTGGGGCTCTTCGTTAGCCGCGCCCATTGGTCTTCTTTGTGAGTGAGCTGCAGCCTGCAGCAACACATCGGCTACGCCGACATCGTCGCGGATATCGTCGCCGCCGCCCCTTCGGATGCGAGCTCGACGATTGTTCCTGGCGCATCATATCTCGCATCATTCTAGGAACAAGCTACGGCAAATCTAGTACGTTTTGGGGGCCTTTGGTATTTTTTCACAGTGGTAATTTTGTTAGCGCTGTGGCGATGTTCCCCGTCGGTGTTCCGAGCGTTCAGAGGCAGAGTATGGCGCACTTGATATAATCTCCCTACCCTTCCGCCTAGCCTCCTACTTAGCCTTGAATCCCAGTGCAACTAATAGCCTATAGATCGAGGTGTTTTTATATGAATGAGAAAACAATGGATGTGTTCAGTAGATCCAGGTTGCGTTTAGTTTTGTTTATGTTTTTGTTTGCACCGCATTGTGAAACTTTTGTGTGATTGATAGATTGTTGTGCTGCGATTTTTTAGATCAATTAATGGGGATTAATTGCAGCGCTATTTTTTGTTAGGGGATTTAACTGCTACTTTTTGTTTTTTCTCCTTGGTGACATCAAGTATGACTACTCAATCAATGTTTTATTTGCTTTTTGAGATATGGGGTTTTCTCTCTCTGTGCCATCCTACGACTAATAGAAAAAACTCCGCCATCCTTGTTTCTGTGTTGTCTTGTGTGATTAAGTTGTAATTAAACTCAAGGTCTTGTTTTGATTTATTCCAATGGCAATAGTTCCATTTCAATGTATTCAGTATGTTTGTGTTGTCTTGTCTAATTAAGTTCTTATAATCAAAATGTGATGACAGCCACCTGAATTTCGTTCAGCTTGAGTTACTGAGATATGTCAGCATGTGCATAGTTTCAGATGCCTAATTGTTCAGATTTTAGTTACTGAGATATGTCAGCATGTGCATATAGTCAACTGCTAGCATTCATGAGATGTGTACATTTTCTTTCTTTCTTTTGTACTGTATCCAGTAGAATGTTTCATGAGATGTGTACATTATCTTTCTTTCTTTTTTACTGTATACAGTTGTTGTTCCTTTTTATGATGTGTACGTCGTCTTGCCTTTTTTATACTGTATTCAATACTGTTTGAGACTTCTATACATCATGGGTTCTTTTTTATTCTGTTTTTAAGAGTGCGTTCTTTTTATCTCCCAGTTTTGTCTGTGAGCCTTGTTGTTTTTCTGAAAATTTAAACAACTGTAATGATAGCTGTTATGCAAGTGTTACTTCCATGCAACTAGCGTCACTTTTCATAAGTAGCATTATATGTGAAGTCATCTCATAGTGAATTGTCTGATGCTCGGGTGACAGTCATCTAGAGCTTACGTTTTGAAGAGTCCATGCTGTCGTTAGCTGTTATGGTCATGAGCCGCCTGATTTGAATATGATGATCTGAAAATCGTGTGCTGATAGGATTAGAGGCACACGATTCAACAGCTGACAAATTTTCTCGTGTTTCCAATGAAGCTGACAATCGAGAGTCAGTTGGGACCGAAACAACTGAACACGAGATAGACGGCTTATTTTTGCACTGCATTGAGAAACCTTTGTGTGATTGATAGATTCTTGTGCTGCGATTTTTGAGATCAATTAATGGGGATTAATTACAGCACTATTTTTTGTTAGGGGATTTAACTGTTATTATTTGTTGTTTCTCCTTGGTGACATCAAGTATAACTACTCAATCAATGTTTTATTTGCTTTTTGATAAATGGGGTTTTCTCTCTCTGTGGCATCCTACGACTAATAGAAAAAACTCCGCCATCCCAATTGTTATTAAGACCAATCTGTAGCACTATCTCTTTCAGTTCATACTGGAGTATGCGTTATGTACTAAGGGGAACTTTCTACATGGGTGGTCTAGTTGAAATTAAAAAATTTTCCTGTCTATCTGTTTTAATTGTTCATAACTTGCATACCATTTTATTTATTTGTCTCATGTTTGTTATTCTAGTTGTTTATTAGTCCCAACTACTATCCATTTTATACAACTCCATTATGTTTTTTTTCTGTAGTTATTTCACATATAAATATTAGTTTTGTTTGCTCTTTTTTTTTATTAAATGAGTTATGTTTTGTAATATAGACTAATTCTTTGTTTCTACTGTGAAGTTACAAAGTCAAATTCTATGTATGGTTTGATCATCAAAAAGCCATGTTTTGATGGTTTGTTTTTGTATCTAATTTTTTTTTTTGGGTTAGGCCGATAATTCATTAATTATGTCTCTATTGGATTTAAGTAATATCTCTTTTTTGAAAGAGAAATGCAATTGTTTTGGGAGGGAAATCTATTGGTTTTTTCATTAATCATTTGTTGAGGCAAAAATCAATGGTTTAAGACAGTCAACTCAATTTTTTTCCTTCTCAATTATGTTTCAGAATCTTTTTTTCCTAAGAGGGATGTAATTTTGGTAGATCTGTCTGATTAGTCATAATTGATATTTTCATTTCATTTTTTATTGCAGATTTTAACAAATGGATTCCGATGGCAGCAGTTTGGGTGATAAAGACAATAGTTCTTAAAAAGGTAGACGAGCAGACGAATTAGATTTTGATTATTCAGTTTCAGAGTCAGAAAAGGTATTGCATATTTTGAATTCTTTTTTTCTCCTAATTCTTTATTGGTTGAAGAATTTTTTAATATTTATTATTTCAATTTTCTGTTTTATTTCTATAGTCACAATCTGCTGAATCAAACAATATAGATGATGACATTATAATGGAAATCTTCAAGAAATCAGTACGTTATTTTTTTGTCGAAGTTCTCAATTTTTATATGTAAATATTTATGTTTATTTTAAAATTCACAGGTAGTAACAACAATCAAAAGAAAAGCTAACAACATAGATGCTAGAAAGATACACCCAAAGGTTTGTTTTCTATTATGTTTGTTAGAATAATTTTTAAAAACCACTATTGGACTAACTATATATATTATGCTGATATGATTTTGTTGGTGTTTTCTTTTATAGAAGAAAAAATGTTATACAAGCTCAATTGCACAAAAGAAAGTGAAGACTGGACCATTATAAATGTAATCTTTATTCGGTTAAGGTATTGTTCATATCACCAAAAAAATTGCACTATGTGTATACAAA
>SPJY01009972.1:0-12587 GCA_005191435.1 Raddia distichophylla | reverse complement strand
CATAGGATCCTCTTTCAAGGGTGCCTTATGAGGGCCTTGTATTTCGACCACTTTTCTACGCTCCTCACGTGCCTTCTTGGCACGACGGAAGCAGTCCTTCTGAGTGTGTACAATCCTATCGCATAAAGTGCAAATGACTTCTTTGCCTCTCCTAGGGACCAGAGCAACAGTGGAGCTATCCTTATTTGGTGGACTATCAGACACAACAGCCTGGACTAGCATCGCAGCTAGACTCTCTCTGATTACCCCCAACAAACTTGAAGACAATGGTTTCAGGAACTCTTTTCCTAAAAACCACTCTTTGCCCGTTTGCATCTAGGCCAAGGACTTGTTGAAATCTTGTTTTTGTCAAGAATCAAGTTTAGCTTCCTCTTGCCCCCAACAAATTTCTCAATAGTGCTCATAAGGTACTCACACTCCTGATAAAGCTGGGGACAAAACTTGCAAGAAAGGGAAGAGTCAGACGAGTCATGTTCATCTATGTTCCCCTTGCTCAAAGCTTTACGACATCTGTCGCTCAGCATCTTGACTTCACTCATGAGAGCTTGGCAGGAAACGTACTTGTCGTTCCCAACCTCAGCTAATTTACCATGAAATCTGTCATTCATATCCTGATAGACTCTAGCCAACTCCATATCAAGCTTTTCACAACGTTCACAGGAAGATGCAACAAGCCAAACATTGTCCAACTTAAAGATTTTAGATTGCAAGTTCATGTTTTTTAACCTTAAATAAGTGCAATATAGAGGCATGTAGCATCAAGAGAGTAGAAGATACAGCTCTCATATGAGCTAAGTGGGTACTTAGTTGAAACATGATCTTTACAACCCTCATCTGGGCTAACAGAGTCCTTAGCTATAGTGTTTGTAGCAGGATCAGAAAAAATCATAAAGGGATCGATCATGGAATCATGTTCTATTTTAGGAACAAAGGTAACAACAAGCAAATCTTCTTTAGTTTCATTGAATTCTGAAAGCACACTAACATGACTCTCCCTAGGCAAACCAAAATCTGAAACACACTTTTATGCAAAGCTTGAAGCGCAATCAATTCTTTAGTCAGCTTATGAAACTTCTTATAACCATTAGAGCCGACTAGAGGAGGACAAGAGCATATCTGATATTTCACATTGGCAAGTTGAGAATTTAGACAAGCTAATTTCTTCTCAAGTCCCTTACACAATTGAAAACATTGAAAAGTGATGATAAATTCATGATGTTCATTTATCAATGGCAGGAATGATATTGCACAATTTTCTAGTGGTATAAACGATATTTTTGCATGAATATTTTGTTGGTGAATCCTTATTGAAATAAGGTCTTAATTAGTCTTATTCTAAAAGAAAGTAGGGTTATTCATACATGCCATTAAAGAGCTGTATAATCTAGTCGTAGTCAATATTGAACCATCGCACCTGTATGCGCCATTGCATTTGATCCTCGCTCTCTTCCATGCCACCGTTGATTAACATGGATTGAATGCTCCCCGTAACGCACACCGTGTCCACCTAGAAAGCTAGGCTATTGGGCAGAGGGGAGACGCTTGCACCCGGCGGTACCATTGTGAGGCAACACGAATAGTACATCGTTGTTGCCCTCGCAGAGCTGTGAGCGACAAGGGACTTTGTGGTTTTGTTTTGGAGCTCGGTAGAATGACTCGGCCGATAATAACAACTAAGATGATGTACTAGATTTGACCAGCAGAAAGATCAACCATGGTAATTGGTGAGCCATCAAAATTGCAAAACTACACGAACAGAGCAAGGCTCAAAGGTTTGGATTCGGTGTGGGTGCAAAAGCTACATAAATTCTTTTTAATTTAAATGAAGATACATAAATAGAAAGATTAGTCAAATAAGTCAACGAGAATCGAATCTAAAGAATTTTTTGTTGGTTTTTTTTACTTGGACGTATATCACCTTACAGCCAATAGCTCATCACCAAGGAAGGTGACAGGGCCTTGATGTTTGCGCCATATTTTTCTAGGAATAACCCATAAAAGTGGCAGAACATACGGAGAAATGAGGCGATCATGCAACACTCAAGGTGCCAGGGGCAATGAACAAATGACGATCATGCAATAGGAAAACAAGATAATCATATATAGGCGTGGCAACAGGCATATTGCCCACCAGAAAATGCCCCATCCCTGATCCCCCCGCAAGCCCGAGTTGCCCCGCTCCTCGTCACCGTCCCCGTCTTGGGGAGGATTTTCTCCGTACCTTTCTTCGTTTGGATCCCATCTAAGTCTTGTCTCCACAAGCCTAAAGGGGATAAGGAAGACACATCTAGATATGTGTACGCTCCTGCATGCGCTAGCCGGCCGCATGGTGTGCTCAGCTTAGACAACGATTGATAAAAAACAACACAAGAGCTAGGTAGCACAGCGTAGTCGAGGGATGGTGTTGACATAAAAGGTGAGCTTTTCGCGAACACACGTGCTGAAGCGTCAAATCTGTGTTTGCGTCGCAACTAAGAACCAAGCGTGCCAGTCAATTTGACCTGTAAATTGACGAGGAATAAATTGTCAGCGACTTAGCCCTAATCGGCTTTTAAAATAGCCAGATCAGGTTATTTCGAATCGGCTTTAAATAACCCCATTACAAGATCTATCGGCTTAACGCCTGATAGAGCTAATAAATATAAATATGCATTCAATTGAAAATCTTTTACTTCTTTTTGGTATTTTTTGTATAATATTAGCAATAAACATTCGTATCAGTGTATTAGATTAATCCAGGGAATAGATTGAATAGATTGGTCATGCCAAGATAGTATTCAATTCTAAATATAGATGTAAGTTAATAAACCGATTTAAAGGTTCAGAACTAATATAAGAAAATACAATACTGATCGGTAAACACCTACACATGCCAAATCTTAAACAAGGCATACACAAGATCGATTAAACGAGACAGTTGCATATATCGGATTCAAGAAAAGCATATGAGATATTTAACAATCGGCATTGCAAGATAAACACACATTACAGATCGATTTGATCGAGACAGTGCAATATGCGAGAACACATTAAAGATCTGTAAAACCCGAGACAGTTTAACATGCTTTGTATACACGAGATCAAGATGATACAGCCATGCATACGGGTTACAAGAAGAGAATCGATTATTCCATCGAGATAGCTTTACCTGCGAGTTGAAGCCTTTCGACGGTGTCGATCGGATTCAAAAAGTGGGTTTGTGTTTTGAATATGATGTGCATCTTTTTCACGAGAGCTAAGGTCATATATACTATTACAATTTCGATACCGATACGACCTATTTACTGCGCCGTGCTCCTGATCAGATCGTATTTCTTCCGTAGTCTTGTAACCATCGGTATTTCTCAATATGCTTTTCTCTTCCACCGATTAAGCCCATTTTCTGATTCGGCCCAACAATTCCGATATTTTTAGCTATTTCACAATATCCGATTTTCTGCCAAATTCGGGTGTCAACATATGCCCCTAAGTTTGGCAATGGGTTTTCTAATTAACCGAACTTTCACTAAAAATCGGATTTTCACCAAATTGCCTTGAAACATTTCACAACTTTACCCCCGCAATCTTCACTTCTGGCCTATTTCGAAAACATGTGTCCGCCCACCAAGCTATATGGGCCGAAACAGTAACGCCGAAACCCCCCGGTTAAAACCCTAGTTTTACCGCGATTATAAATATGCAGTCACTCACTGTCGCTTTCACCCATTCTTCTACGCACGAGCCTCCCGCATCGAATTATCCGGAGCCCTCAGGATCCCCTGCGCACAGCCACTTCTCGTTCATCTTCCAATCGGCAACATGTCTCAGGTACTATTCCGATGCTCATACACTGAAGCCCTGTATTCTTTAGGACCAATAGGAGAAAGGGATCCGTCGGATTTCATATACCATTCAGTAGCAAGACTTCCCTTGTTTGCCGATAAACTTAGTATAAACAGCTGGAATTCGGCATTTAGATCCTGGCCTAGCCCGATCAAGGGATACAAGGACTGGCTCATCCGGTTTTATGACCAGAAGAAAGAGCAATGGGATGCTCTAGGAATTACCGATGCTATTCTTCTTTCCTTACACCCTCCGCCAGCAGACGAATCTTTCATGGCAGCATCGGCTTATTTTTGGTGTGATACAGCCAACGCTTTCCTCTTCCCGACAGGACCTATTAGCCCTACACTATTAGATGTAGCAATGCTAACCAGTCTCAGTCCCGATGGCGAAATTCTATCGGCTTTTGATTTATCCGCCACTCTCAAGCTGGTTCCCGAGAAAAACTTCGGCTGGCAACGCTACATCAGTACTCATCAGCAAACGAGCGATGTCGAAGATGAAGAACACATCGCTTTCTTGAACATGTGGTTAGATAGGTTCTTCTTCTGTGGCCAATCCCTTAGTCCCAGCAAAGTGTATCAAGGAGTAGCTGAGGCATTGGCATCAGGTCAGAAACTATCTATCGGCAAATACATCTTAGGAGCAACCTATCGGATGATACACGAGATTAGAGAAGGTCTCTGCTCCAAGAAAGCCGATTTCTCGGTAGGAAACCTAGGTGGTCCCTTCTGGTTCATCTGTATGTTTTTAAAACTTCAAATATACAACTCCATTGGAGAACTGGACTTCAGCCTAGAATTTCCGAATGAGACAGAATCCGATAGCAGCGAGCGCCCATGCAGATCGTACGGAGAAATGCTCTCAGTAAACTGCAACAGAAGGCGCATAAACCAAGAGGATCTCTCTCATTCCTTGGTGGCATTTTTCACAATGTCTGAATCACAATATGGCCTAGAACAATTCAACCCGTATACTGATTTAGACAGATATCCAATTCCTTCATTTTTTCGATTGGCCAACACCTTAAAGGGCGAAGCCTTATCGGCATATAAGGAATTCATCTCTCTGGGTATCTTTTTCGCCATCTTGAGTACAACAACCCACATCAGAAAACCATCATATGAGTTCTATCACCTGGCCATGGTCGCTCGGCAATTTAATATGGGACAGGATATTCTTGATCTATTTATATATCGCCACCTGAATGCCAAAGAAGACCTCAACACTCAATCGGCATATGGAATTTTATCTGCTGCGCATGTGGATTTCGAAATGCCGACAGAGTTTGTAACGTGGTCTGATACATCTCCAAAGTTTGATGTTTGGTGGGAGACCATTGCCAAGAACATTTTTGCCACAGAAGGCGGAGCTACAGCCTTAATCGAACAGTTCACTGGCAAGAAGGAGACTTACAAACCCAACTGGCCGAAAATTGCTGGTATGGCAGAGCCTTCATCGGAATAGGAACAAAACAGTAATGACAGCTCCGATCCCGCCGATTCCGATGATGATGACGACGACAAAGAGGAAAACTCATCTGAGTCTGGACCTTCTTCGTCGGATTCAGACGATGAAAGAACGGAATCCCAGAATTATGCATCGTCTTCTGACAGCGAGGTTATTAACTTGCGTGTGTTCACTAACTCATACTGTTCTTTTTCCGATTATTAACCTCATATTGTTTTCTTTTTCAGAGCGGAGATAAGCGCCCCAGGGCTAAACTCGTCGGAGAGGAAGCCGGCCGCCTCCATTCCACGACAAAGTCTGCATCGGCCTTCACTCAAGGGTCCTCTCAACAATCGAAGAAGAGAGGTAAAATCGGTTTATGGTATATAATTCTGCAAAACCCGATTCCTTACTCACTTCTGATTAACAGGGAGACCCGAAGGTGACGCCGGTCAAAGGAAAAAAACTGGCCACCAAGAAGCCGAGGCCCCAAAAGGTGCGTACTCCCGATAGCACGGAGTCTGTATGTGACACAGTAAGTACTTGATTCCCCTCGGATTTCCACAACTCATCTTCGATCTTTCTTCTTATCGGACTTTTAACTTCAGGACACATCCCCGATTCAAAAGAAGAAAGATGCAACTTCTGCACCGCCACCAGCATCACAGACACCACCAGCCGTCAACCCGCAAGATGTAATCGGAATTCCTTTCTTTACATCATAAAATTCTCTAATTCCGATCTTTTGTAACTTTACGTTTTCTTCTCCAGTATATGTTTCAACCTCGAAGTCCAGCTCGGGTAACAGTGGTCTCCACGCAGGTCATCACCTATGATGGGAAGAAAACCTATGAACTCAATTTCGACCCATCCAGCATGGATTGGCTTGATGACGAGCTGGACTTTCTTTCTTCCCCGATCAAAACTCAGTCTCCTCCAGTTGTCATCACCGAATCGCCTACTGCGGAAGCAATGAAGAGGAATCGGTTTTCACCGGACACCCTAGCCAAGCTAAAGGAGATGTGGGAGCTGGTCAGCAACGAATCGGCTCTCCTAGCCAATCCTTCTGCCCTACGGGAGATAGCCGATTCCATCAAAGAGATTCTCCCAGAGCAGGTGGTTTCAGCCATCCAGAAGTTGCTGCCCCTTGGAAAAGAAAAGGCCGATTTCGATGCTGCATTAGATCGGCTCCATCAGAGGGAAGCGCTCAAGGATGCTGAAGCGGAACTGAAGGGTCTGATCCAAGATGCCAATTCCCAAAATGACAAGCTCCTCAGGCTGAAGCAAGAGGCCGAATCGGCAAAAGCTGCTGCCTCCAAGGCAGTTTCAGGGGTCAAGTCCTTGGAACAAGAATAGGAGAAGGCAAAGAAAGCCGAAGCGACTGCTTGCTCATACTTTGAGGAGTCTAAATCGGCAGCAAAGGAACAGTATATCATAGTAAAAGCTTGCAGCTTGGCGGTACTAGAGGCCAAAAAGAAAATACCGATTGTGTCCGGATCAGTTGAGGAAGATACCGACACTGTCAACCGGATTCGTGACACAATCACCACCGCAGCCGCAGCCATTTATGAATTTTGCGAGTGATTGGCCTGCAAGCCAAAAATTTTAAACTTTTATGTGTTCAGATCGGTATTTACCAATCGTAAAACAATGCTTCACCCCGCCCCTTGGGGCAAAAACAATTAAGGTCTTCGTGCCTTTGTAATAGCATTATCTTTTTATGCAGTCTGTTTTTCCAATATTTGTCTATAGACGATTCATCAGAATCAGCTTTTCCTCAACAACAACGTGTTGAGCGAAACACCAACACCGTACCGATGTGTTAGTCAGCACTTAAACTATAGGCGATTTGCTTAAAAATCGGCTTTTGCTCGACTGCAATGCTTTGAGTAGGATTGAATAACCAATTCGACCAAGTATCTGTCGATGTTAAAACTATAGGCGACTCACTTAAGAATCGGCTTTTAAACTCCATACTCAAGCTCCAACCCAAACACTTGGAAAATATCTATTCAAATACTTGGCATTAATTGCTTTACTGAAAACTTGTCCATCAAGCGTTTCCAAAATATATGCATTTCCTGCAATAATCCGATTGATCTTAAACGGCCCTTCCCAATTCGGAGACCATTTCCCATACTTAGGATCTCTGGACCCAATCGGTAAAAACGTTTTCCATACAAGATCTCCCACTTCAAAAGTTCTCGGCACAACCTTCTTGTTATAATGCCTAGCAACTCTCTCTTTATCACGCTCAATATGTTCCTAGGCTTTTAACCGAACGGCCACCATATCACCAAGCTTATCCACCATCAGATTTTTATAATCATCCGCTTTTACATTATTTTGTTTTTCAACCCCCGTAGATCCGATGATAGCTTCAACCGGTAGAACAGCTTCTTGATCATACACCAACTCAAATGGTGACACTTTCATAGCCCCATGCTTAGCAATCCAATCTGCCCATAGCGCATCCGCCAAAGTATTATGCCAACCTCGCGGCCTTTTATCGATATTTCGCTTGATCAGCTTTATGGCGCTTTTGTTTGAAGATTCTGTTTGGCCGTTAGCCTGAGCATAATACGGCGAAGAGTTGATTGTTGTGATTCCCAGGCTTCGAGCATAATCCTGAAATGTTTCTGACATAAATACCGATCCCTGATCCATTGTAATCGTCTGAGGAATCCCAAATCGGTAAATTATGTGTTCTCTAACAAAATCAATCGCTTCAGTAGCAGTCACTTTCTTCAATGGTACAGCTTCAACCCATTTAGTGAAATAATCCGTTGCTACCAAAATATACCGATGCCCCTTGGATGAAGAAGAAAATATTTCTCCGATCATATCAATTCTCCATCCTCTAAAAGGCCACGGCTTCACGATTGGATACAAAATAGATGCAGGTGCATGCTGAATATTTTCAAACTTCTGACAATCTTTGCAGCCTTTATAATATTTAAAACAATCCTCTACCATCGTTGGCATGAAGTATCCCACGCGCTTCAACATCCATCTCATTTTATATGCTGATTGATGAGTTCCACAAAGTTCTTCATGAATTTCTTCGATTGCAACTTTAGCATCTTCTTCATTCAGGCATTTAAGCAACAACCCATCAAAACTCCGGTAGTATAACTTGTCACTGATTAAAACATACCTTTGAGCTCTCCTTTTAAGCTTCCTATCGGTTTTCCCTGTCGATTTTTAAGATAACCGATAATTTTTGCCTGCCATCCTACCAGAACAGGATTTGCAATTGGAATAATTTCCAATTCCATGATCAACAATTTATACCCTGACGCTTCTTGAGCTAAATCATTGGCCTCACAATTCTGTTCCCTCGGAATATGATGGATTGTGAATATGCTAAAATACTTAGCCAAATCAGAAGCCCTTTCCAGATATTCTCGAAGTAGTTCACTATGACACTCATATTTACCGATCATCTGGAAAACTACCAATTGTGAGTCTCCATAAATTTCCACGGCAATAGCTCCAGCTTGAATTAACCACTCTAATCCTTGAATCAAAGCTTCATACTCCACTTGATTGTTGGTTAACCCAAAATCCACTGTAACACTAAATCGGTAAGGAACGCCACCAGGAGAAACTATAAAAATACCGATTCCACACCCCTTCTCACTAACCGATCCATCAAAAAACATTACCCAAGGCAGGAGAATCGAAAGATTAATGTCTTGATGGTGCGTGATGAAATCGGCTAATACCTGCCCCTTGACGGCTTTTGGAGATTCATATGTTAAATCAAACTCGATGTGAGTATATGCCCATTTTCCGAGACGCCCTTTGATAATCGGAGCATTGAGCATGTACTTGACCACGTCGGTTTGACAAATCACTTTGCATTCAGCACCCGGCAAATAATGCCTCAATTTAGTACAAGCAAAGTATAAACAAAGGCAATACCTTTCTACTACCGTGTATCGGGTTTCTGGATCCAACAACTTTCAGCTTAAATAGAAAATTGCATGCTCCTTTCAATCGATTTCTTGGACAAGAACTGCCCCTATTGTTTTATCCGATACCGATAGATACAACTTAAACGGTAAATCTTCTTTCGGAGCAACCAGAACAGGTGGGTTTACTAAGTACTCTTTGATATTATCAAACGCTTTCTGCTGCTCCAGTCCCCAAACAAACTTATTTGAATTTTTTAACTTAAGCAATGGCGAAAATGGGATGATCCTTTCCGATAAATTTAAAATAAATCTCCTTAAATAATTAATCTTACCGATTAGCTCTTGTAGACGAACCTTTGAATCTGGAGCCTTGGTATTCAAAATCGCCTTTACTCTATCGGGATGGACTTCGATTCCTCTCTGATGCACCATAAACCCCAAGAACTTGCCGGCCGATACCCCAAAGCACACTTCTTTGGATTCATCCTCATACCATACTTCCGAAACCGATCCAACACGGTCACAATATCAGTCAAATGTTGTTCTTCCTCCTGGGATTTGATCACCACATCATCAATGTAAATCTCAACCAATTCACCGATTAAATCATGGCAAATCAAGTTTATCCCTCTCTGGTATGTAGCCCAACACTAATCAGCCCAAAAGCCATCAGAACCCAGTCAAACAAACCAATAGAACCAGGACATCTAAATGCAGTCTTGTTCACATCTTCTTCGGCCATATAGATTTCATTGTAACCAGCATTGCTGTCTAAGAAGCTGATAATCCGATTGCCAGAAGCAGCGTCAATCAAACGATTAGCAATCGGCATCAGATATTCATCTTTGTATGTTGCCTTATTTAAATCCCGAAAATTGATGCATACCCGAATCTTATCAGAATCTTTCTTCCCCACTGGCACAATGTTAGAAATCCAATCGGCATATTTACATGGCCGAATAAACTTCGCATCCAATAACCTTTGAATTTCAGCCTTCACTTGATCATAAATTTTCCAACTAATTCTCCTTGGTGATTGTTTTACTGGCCGAAATCCAGGCTTCATTTTAATTTTGTGCTCAACTATAGATCGGCTTAGACCAGGCATCTCATGATATTCCCAGGCAAAGCAATCAACACGATCTTTAAGAATCTGGATTAGTCGATCCTTATATTCCCGCGGCAACTGTTTACTGATGTAAGTGGGCCTTTCTTTTCCATCCGTTCCAATATCGACTTTTTCAAGTTCATCGGCCGATATAAAACCCTGGCCCATCTTATACTCAACTTTCACTAGAGCCGCGGTTCCCATAAAAAACCCTCGTGTCCTTAAGTCACCGATTGCGCTACCAATGTTGTTGGCTTAAAACCCCATTTATTGACGCTGATGAAATCACAATCCTCCAAGGGTTTTTCCGATAGTGCCTCCAGGTTGTCATGTATTTCCACACAATCGGTTTCTGCGGTTAGAGACTCTCCTCTGACCACCTCTATCTGCTCGCCAATCCACTGAATCAAAATCTGATGTAATGTCGATGGAATTTAGCAATTGGCGTGTATCCAATCTCTCCCCAACCGTACATTATAACTCCCCTTTCCTTCAATTACGAAGAAAGCTGTTGGGATCGTCTTGCTCCCTACAGTGAGCTCCACGACCAGAACCCCCTTAGCTTCAGTCGGATTTCCATTGAAATCACTCAATACCATATTGGTCTTCACTAAATCTTCTGTTGATTTTCCAATTTTCCGACACACAGAATATGACATTAGATTTACATTAGCTCCACTGTCCACCATCATTCTGGAAATCGGCTTTCCATTCATATAACCCATGATAAACAATGGCTTTAAATGTAATCGAGAGTTTTCTGGTTTCTTAAAAATAGCATCTTCCGCTCCAATTACCAGTTCTGCGGCAGCCTCTTCGAAATCACACATGAATTCCCGAGGCAATACGCAAACCATATTAGTAGCAATTGAGGCTTCATCTGAATCTTTATTAGCTTCGATAATAACAGCCGATCTCAACTTGGGCCTCCATTCCTGCCTGCCCCTAGCTGGTTTCATCGGCTTCACCTGCTCTAACAAAGCATCCCTGAATTTCTCAGCCTCTGCCTCTTTTGCCTCAGTGTTTCTCATCCGCTGCAAGCGACACTTCTGAGACTTTGTAATTCCACTTGGGCACCATTGTGGCAATGGCACCTTGAGTGGCCGATGCACATCGGTATTTTTATTTACTGGGATATCTTCGGCTTTTTCACTAGGAAACACCAGCATATCTTTACCGATATTCTTTTGGGTGGAATAAACGTATGGTTCATTGGGCAATTCTCTAGAGTAGGCAACGACATCCTCTCTTCCCAACAGTAACGGAAAAATGGACATTCCCAATGCTCCATCTCCCAATCTTGATCTTTTGAATTTTTTTGAACTGGTTCAGGAGCACTTGATTTCACGTTCTTACGAGGTGTCTCTTTGGCCATCCGGTCATATTTTTCCAACAGCTGATCAAAGGTTGGTTTTGGCCTTGGCTTGGAAACCGGATTATATTCTTGCTCGCGCTTCACCTCGCGCCACTCGCCAACTCTTTCATCAACCCGTCGGTTTGCTGGTCGGAATTTCAATTCCGGCTTCTCTTCCACCACAATCCTCTTAGAGCCGACGAGCACTTTAAAACGATTAGAACTTTCGTAATCATCGGCTTTTCTTTTGATATCAACCATCCCAACAAAACCGACTGGGAACGGCTCTGTATCGATCTGCGAATTTTTACCTTGATATCGAAGTTGTTCGCTCTCGATCGCTTTCTGAACCACTTGCTTGAACACGTTGCACTCATTGGTAGCGTGCGAGTAAGAGTTATGCCACTTGCAATATTTTCGCTTTTTCAGCTCTTCATGTGGAGGAATTACATGCCCCTGTTTAAGCCGAATCTGCTTTTCCTGCAGAAGATGATCAAAAATCCGATCACACTTGGATGTATCAAAACAATATTTGCCCTTTTCAGAGCCTTTTGTGTTTATCCACCCAAGCTCGAATTCTTTCTTATTGTTCATCCATTCAGCAACATAAGCACCAACATCCTCAGTATCAGAGTCATCTGAGTCCTCGATCTCATCAGCATCAACAACGTTGACAGCTTTGTCTTTACCCTTATTATTGTTATTATTCCGATACTCTCTTTGATCTGGGTATGAACTATCTGAAAACCGGCTTTCATACTGATTGCCCACCTTCTTCTGATTAACAGGTAGTAGTTCCTTTGAAAGCCAATTATGCCAACTCATTGTTAGGCAGCGAAAGGCTGTAGCATCGGTTTCTCACTTCCCTGAACCGACGCAGATAATCATTCACCAATTCTCCAAACTTCTGCTTAATCATCATAATATCTGTAAT
>SPJY01009952.1:0-15128 GCA_005191435.1 Raddia distichophylla | reverse complement strand
CTTGTTTTGTTCGAAAAAATACAAGGAACGCGTTGGTGCAAACGGTTTTTGGATCAGAGCACCCAGTCAAAAATTATGATCGCCGAAAGAAAAATGCAAAAAAGGAATCTGCTGACGTCAGCCTTGCGTCATCGTTTTTTATTTCTCCTGCGCATGCTGTTTTCCCCGTGAGCACGCATGCATGGGCCGGCCTTGGGCTACAGGCCCACCGCATGTGCAAGTCCGGACGGCCGGACTGCCGAGCACAAGCTTTTCCGTTATCTCTTTGAAACCCTCGTTCCCTGTGGATTCGATAACTCTAGGAATACTCCTGGTGAAAACTACAGGCGATATCCGTCCGCTTGCGGGTTAATTTCTTTGAGCGTAAGAATCGCCAACAGCGCCGCCCTGCTCCGCGCGCCGCCCTGATTGCGTGGAGCGCCAATTCTGATTGCGAAAGATTCACGAGTGTATAGGGAAGGGGAAATGGGGAACTTTGGCTAGATACGGGGAAAGTTGGTTCATTTGCTCCATGAATCCCCATTTACGAATTACGAGCATCCTTGTTGACTAGAATTTGTGTGTCCTTTCCATTGCTGCTGCTGCTGCTCGTCTGTTTGCATCTGGATTTGTCTAGCAGGCGTGGTTCCTGGATCAGTTTGGTGTTCTTCATGATGGGAAGAAACCTTACCCCGGTGCCATCTTGACATGTATGTTGGTACAAAGGCAGAAGTAACCTAACCTTACCTTAGTATTCTGTTTCCCTTTGCCTCTCTGTATTGCAAGTGTGCTAATTACGTGAAGTGTGGTTGTTGCAGTGGAGAAGCTTGCTGGGAATGGAGCGAAGATGGTGAATTGGTGATAATTAGTAATTCCTCTAGACGGTCATCTATAACCATGGAGTAGCTTAGGAGTCTTGGGTTCGACACGTCTTGTTTCCTCGCAGCGATTACTAGTGGGGAACTTACACATCAACACCTTCAAAAGTAAGCTCCATGTGTACAATGTTTTCTGCTGATAGAAGTGATAGTTGTTTATCCTTTAGGAACGCAAAATGCAATACATGTCATGACGTCAAATTAAAATTATATTGTCATGATACAAATGAAACAAACCATGTTTGTTGTAATATGCAACCAACTAGGTGTTTCTTGTGTTCAGTTGAGGATTAACTTAATATATATATGCAGTTATTTGCTGCGACTTATTCAGATTATTTTTCGGTAAACGATCTATTGATATGCCCCTTCACGGGTCCGGCCGCCGCCGCCTCCTCCTCCTCTCCGACTCCCCGGCCACCGCGGCGAGATGGCGTCGGCCCCGGCCGCCGCCTCCTCCTCCTCCTCCTCCCCGTCCCAACACGCCGCCGCCCCCTGCGCCGCCTCGTGGGTCTGGCCGCCGCCGCCGCCTCCTCCTCTCCGACGCCCTGGCCGCCGCGGCGTGATGGCCGCCTCCGCGAGTTGCCGCCGAGACATGTCTCTTCCTGGTTGCCGTCCTGAAATCAGCTCAAGTTTTCCTCCTTGCGCGTCTCGCCGCTCCGGCGACCGCCGCCACCCGCACTGCCCAGCCATGGCGCGCCCGGTAGATCCCGCTTCTCGCTGGTGCCCCACGTGGAGCTCGAGCCCGCGCGTCAGGTCCTATGCCGAAGTCGCCTCCTCCTCGCTCTGCGAGCCCTCCCCGGCGGCCACGGCTACCAACCACCCCTCGCGAGCCGCCATTACATTCCCGATCCGGGAGACGACACCTCCGATTGCCACCACCATTACTGCTCCCCTCTACCCTCGCCCAAGCCCAAGCCTCACCCGCCCATTCTCTGCCCGCCTTCAATCCGTCGCCATTGCCCCAGCGTCCCTCTCCAACACCACAATTTCTTCCCCAGAATGGCATACGGTCGGCCCGAGGCGGCGGCGGCGGCGTGCCCTGCGGCGTCCCCCTCAGGGGCGCGCCGTCTTCTTTGCCGGCGGCAGCTCCGCCAGACCTCGCCCCCCTGGCGGGCTTTTAAGCCACTGCGCGCGGTGCCTTGCTCGAGACCACCGAGCCGCTTCGTGCCGCGACCCAGTCAAGTGCTTCGTATGCCTCCACTCGGGTCACATGACCGCTCATTGCCGCCGCCGGCACGAGCCCTCGCCCGTTCACCGCGTCCATCTCTAGCCTACTCGCCGCCACCAACCTCACCACCGCCATCTTCCCCCACTCCTCCCCACCCCGGCTTTCTTGGCTCCGCCGAAGTGCTCCCCCCTCGCCCCGCTGCGCCCCCTCACAGCGCGCGTCTCCGTGGAGGTGGATGCCTCAATGAAGGAGGACAGGGACGTGCTCCACCGTCGAGGAGTCTTCATCACCATCTTTGGCGGGCCGCAACCAAGCACCGAGTTCGTCGCCCGTGAGCTCAGCTTCCACACCGGTGTGCCCGTCTTCAACATCACCGTCACCCACCTCGAACCCATGCGCTTTCTGGCTCGTTTCACCCTCCCGGAGCAGGCGCGTTCGGCGGCCCGCAGCTCCTTCCGCTCCCACGGCCACCATTTCGCCATCTCTGCCATCTGCAGCGACCTCCACGCCGCCGATGCTCCGGGGACGATTCGCTCCCTCGTCTTGGTGTACATCGAAGGCCTCCCGCTTCATGCGTGGTCCGCGGCGGTGGTCCACCGCGTTCTCGCCAGCGCCGGCCGCATCGAGGTCGTTGAGCCAGGCACCCGCTTCCGCACCGACACCTCCTTCTTCAAGGCCTGGGTCTGGACTCGCGACCCTGCCCTGATCCCCCTCGAGGCGGAGCTCGAGCTCGTCGAGCCTTCACTGTACATGGAAGCTCGCCGGGCAGGGGATGGTGGTCCCGCCCTGCTGGGTGGCGCGCCCAGGGCGCGCCCGCCTCGCGCGTCCATCCACCGTCTCATCCTGCACGTCATCGACGTTGAGGATTTCACAGCCGCGGCCGCGCGCATCAACGGCATCCCCACCGTCGTCCCTCACCTTTGGGCTGCCGGCTACCCCGACTCCGTTCCCCCACCCATCATCACTGCGCCGCCTGCCGCCTGCCGCTCTCTGTTCGCGCCCTACAGGCGCAATGACGACGGGGACGACAGCTACGACTGCGACGACCACTCCCGCGCCAGAGGTTCGACTTCTCGCCACCGCCGCCTTGGCGAGGCGCTTGCCGCTTCCATGCCCTCCGGCGAGTCGTCGGGGGCGGCCGTGCCCTCGCCCCGGTTCCCCCTGGCAAGGCCGCTCGCCGCCGCCTCCTCCTCCACCCCCGTCGGTGCATTCTCCTCCAGCTCTCCGACCGAGCACGCCCGCCACCGTCTCCATCTTCGCCGGCGGCTTCGCTCCGCGGCCGGGCTTCCTCCCCCGCGGGGCGCTCGCGCTCGCTTTTGTCGCCGCGCTCGGGCTCTTTGCCATGCCCTCGTCCCGGTTCCCCCCTGCGAAGCCGCTCGCCACCTTCCTCCGCTGCCTCGAGGTCCCCTCTGCGGCCTCCTCGTCCACTCCCGTCGGTGCACGCCCTGGCCAGAGCTCCGCCAGCTCTCGGGTCGGACTCAGGAGCCAACACCACCCTCCACTCAAGCGCCCCCATCCTCTGCTCCGTCTCCCCCTGAGCCCTCCCAGCCCTTCAGGCCGTTCCCAACTCTAGCCTGGTGCTCTCCTCTGGGCCGGCCTCGCCTGGCCTGTCTCAGCTTAGCGGGCCGGACTTTCTTCTGGGCCACGAGGTTGGCCTCGAGGACCCACTCTACTCGGCTCCACTTGCCGTCACCCCGCCTACTCCAGCGCAGTTTGACCCTATGGCCCTAGAGGCCGATCTGGCTCCCCTATCGCCAGCTCAGGCCTTGCTCTCCAGAGTCACCATGCCATCTTCCGCCCCACTGATCCCTGCCCCCCCACCTAGGCGCTCCCGCACAAAGGCTCCCCCTCTGTCCCGGCGATCTGTAGAGCGCAGGGTGTCCTCGCCCACAAGCTTGGCATCCCGCCAGCCCCTTCAGTTGACGACTTAGCCTCCCAGCTGCAGGCCCTGTTCACCTCTGGTGTGCTTGACAACAGTGCTCTTGCCGCCGTGGCCGACATCTGCGGCCTGGCGCGCCCCGCCATTGACCTGTCCTCCTCAGCCCGGGACGTTGGGGAGGATTGTGTGGCTGCCTCCTAGCCACCACCTTCTGCCCCCCTGCCACGTTCGTGCTCCCTCCAGTTTCATTTCATGAAGATTCTCAACTGGAACGTTCGCGGTCTTAACACTGCCGCCAAAAGAGATGTTGTTGCTGCCCTCGTTCGGGAAAACCGCCCATCCATCATGGCAATCCAAGAAACCAAACTTTCGGCCCCCTGCCACCAAACAATCATGGAGACCTGCGGTCACAGGCTCAGGAGCTACCTTCAGCTTCCCGCAGAGGGCTCCAGGGGGGGCATTCTCCTCTTCTGGGACGACTCCTTGCTGCAGCTCTCGGACCCCCTCATCCTCAACCACTCGATCTCAGCAAGGGTCTCTTACCCAAACAGGCTTTCCAGTTGGGCCATAACTGTCGTCTACGGCCCAACCTCCGTCACCGCTAAGGAAGCCTTCCTAGCGGAGCTGTGCCTCATCAAAAGCCACTACTCCTGCCCCTGGCTCATTTTGGGAGACTTCAACCAAATCTACAGAGCCGCCGGCAAAAACAACTTAAATCTAAACCGCCGCCTCATGAATCGCTTTCGCTTAGCCCTCGACAACTTGCACCTAAAGGAAATCCACCTTTCGGGTCAGCGTTTCACCTGGAGCAATGGACAGGCAAACCCAACTCTTGTCCGTCTGGACAGAGCTTTCTGTCACGCAGATTGGGAGATGATCTTCCCTTCGTGCTCCCTAATCCCTCTATCCTCAAGCGCCTCTGACCACTCCCCGCTTCTACTCACGGCAGAGTGCGCGCCCAGACCCCCAAAGCGTTTCCGTTTTGAGTCCTTTTGGATCAAGATGCTTGGCTTTATGGAGGTCGTTACCCAGGCCTGGTGGGAAAACAACGACGCCGCGCCCACCCACCCTCTTCTCTATTTTCGCTTAAAACTCTCTCGGACCGCTGATGCCTTGCGTTCGTGGAGTCGGACATGCATTGGCGATTCCATACTTCAGCTTGCGGTGGCCTCCGAGGCGATACGTTTGTTTGACGTCGCCTCAGAATCCCGCCCCCTCTCTTAGTAGGAGCTCAATCTGCTCCGCTCGCTTAAGCTCCGTACCCTCGGATTGAGCGTAATCGTCAAGATGATGTGGAAGCAGCGCTCCCGCTTAAACTGGCTCAAGCTTGGGGACGCAAACACCCGCTACTTCCACCTACGGGCAAATGGCAGGCGCCGTAAAAACCAGATCCACTCCCTGCAAACCCCCTCAGGAACTCATACCGAATTCGCTGATAAGGCTGAGGTCCTTTTCAACCACTTCAACTCAATCTTTGGGGCTGGAGCCTCACACTCCTCGCCAATCTATGACAGAACCTTCAATTGGCCATTCCTTGGGCTGCCCTCGCTAGATCTCTCTTCCCTCGAGGAGCCCATCACGTTGGAGGAGCTGAAGCAAATTTTTTTCTCGCTACCCTCAGACAAGGCCCCAGGCCCTGACGGCTTCCCCTAGGATTTCTAAAAATCTTGCTAGGATTGCATCTCCACTGACCTGCTTAGCGCCCTACAATGCCTCTACAATTTGGACAGCACGGGTCTTCCATCCCTAAACTGTGCCCACATCATCCTGCTCCCCAAGAAAGAAAACCCCCTCTGAGCCTCGGACTACCGCCCAATTAGTCTGATCCACAGCCTAGGAAAATTGTTTATAAAAATTCTGTCCACTAGGCTGGCGCCCTTTATGCACGAGCTCATCTCTCCCTCTCAGAGTGCTTTCATCAAAAAGAGGCATATCCAGGACAATTTTCTTTATGTCCAGGGCTGCGCAAAGAAACTCCACCGTTCAGGTACCCCATCGCTCTTTCTAAAGCTGGACCTTGAGAAGGCTTTCGACTCAGTGTCCTGGACCTACCTGCTGGATAATCTCCACGCCCGGGGTTTTGGGACCCGTTGGCGCAATTGGATAGCACTCTCACTCGCTTCCTTGTCCTCGAAGGTCCTTCTGAATGGCTGCCCGACCAAAACTATTCATCATTCCAAAGGCCTACGGCAGGGTGACTCTCTGTCACCCCTGCTTTTCGACCTAGCCATCGAGCCCCTTGTGGCACTCCTTCAACGCGCATCCGAAGCGGGCGTCCTCAAACCGATTCAAGGCCTCCCGGGAAGGTCTAGAATCTCTCTCTTTGCTGTCGATGCTGCCATTTTCCTAAACCCCACCAGGCGGAAGTGTCTTCCTTGGCCCTCATTCTTCAGGAGTTCGGCCAAATCTCAGGACTTACCCGCATCCAGAGCGGCCTTCCCAATAAACTACCTGGGTATCCCACTCTCTATACGGAGACTACGACACGCACATTTCCAACCACTCATTAATAAAATTAGGAACCGGCTGGCGGGGTGGCGAGGACCGCTCCTCTCTAAAGGTGGTAGACTAACGCTCCTCAAGGCGGTCCTCACAGCGCTGCCTACTTACATCCTCTCGGTCATCAACCCCCCTGTCTCGGTCACTAAGAAAATCGACCAGCTCAGGAAGGCCTGACTGTGGAACGGCTCCTCCACTCGTGGACCTACCCCTCGAGTAAATTGGGAAACGGTGTGCTCGCCCGTCCAGCTAGAGGGCCTAGGGGTCCTCGACCTTCAACGCTTCGCTCGTGCTCTGCGACTGCGGTGGCTTTGGCTGAGTAAAACCTCGCCGTCCCACCTTTTGGGTTCATACCCTAGACCCTTCCCCTGACGTGGACGCCGCCCTGTTTCGCTTGGGTTCCTCAGTTACCCTTCAAGATGGCGCCTCCACCTCCTTCTGGGAAGACCGTTGGCTAAATGGGGCATCGCCTAAAGAGATCGCGCCCCTGCTTTTCACAGCTTCATCCAGAAAGGGAAGATCAGTTCGAGACGCGCTCGAAAACAACAATTAGCTCACCAATCTGCGTCGCAGCCTAACACCCTCCCTGGTACCGAGCCTCATCCAGCTGCTCACCCAACTCAGCCAGGTTGCGTTAACTCCCCAGGTCGCGGATGTGGTCTCCTGGCGCTTCTCCGCGGACGGAAGCTTCTCAGTTAAATCAGCTTTCAACCTGCAATTCGTGGGCCGGTGTGCGACTCCTGCCCTAAGCCGGGTCTGGAAGCTTTGGGCTCCCTCCAAGTGTAAGTTCTTCAGTTGGCTTCTCCTGCGACAGCGAGTTTGGACAGCCGACGCTCTCTTGCGCAGGCGGCTACCCAACAACTATTTCTGCCCACTCTGTCAACGAAGCCTAGAAACCCCGGAACACCTTTTTCTTCAATGCAGCTACAACTTCTTCGTTTGGTCGCGCCTGGCCACGACTCTTGGGATCCAGAATCTTCACCCAGCTCGGTGGCGCGAGAGCACCTGCCTTCGTGATTGGTGGGAATTCGACATGGCATCTCCCGCCGTCCCTCGGGAGAAAACCCCCATCGTCCTAGCTACCATCTGGCACCTTTGGTTGGTGCGAAACAACCGCATTTTCCAGGCGACAGATTGTCCCCGTGAGGCCTTCCTGCAACAACTTCTCGATCAACTGCGGCTCTGGGCTGCCGCAGGAGCCCGTTTTGTAATACCCTAATTTTGTAAACGCCCTCTGGGGGGAGGGCTTTCAAAACTCCCCCGCACATATTTGTAACACCTTCTCCTTATTGAGCAATAGACGACAGTCCTCCTGCCCTTTACTCAAAAAAAAAGAGCGTACTCTGTCCATTACTATTTTTATGGGAATAAGTTCATTTTACACCAATAAACTAGGGATGGCAATCGAACGGATATCTTCGGGTACACCTTTATCATACCCCGAATCTAAAACCCAAATAATTAACCTATACCCGAACCCGAAAACACCCACGGATTCAAACTCGCGCCCATACCCAAACCCGACGGGTACCCGAACCCAAAAATATACGGGTGAGAGGGAGGAAAGAGAGGGTGGTGCGGCAGGGGGCGGCGACGCCGCAACGGCGGTTGACGAGGAGAGGTCGACGGAGCCGGAGAGGAGAGAAGAAGGGAGGGGAAGAGAGAAGCTCACCCGTGGCGGCGTGGCGGCGTCAGCGTGCTGTGGAGGCGGAGGGGGTTGAGGGGCAGGGCGGCGCCGACACTGGAGCCTGGGGGTGGCTCGACGGCGGCACGGCCCAATGCGGCTGCGGCGGAGGTAGGGGCCGAGGCGGAGAGCCGGAGCCGAGGGAGGGAGGGAGTGGGAGAGATCGAGAGAGACCGAGGGAGTGACGGCGCCCCAGTGGGATTGGGGATTAGGGTTTGGCCTTCGGGGTGTGGCCGACTGGGCGGCGAAGCGCGGGATTGGAAGCAGCTTTTGAGGAAACCCTAGGTGCACGGCACGGTACTAGCACGCCGGCATGCATCGTTCCACCCCTGAACGTGTAGAGGCGATGCCGCTACAGTGGGCGTGCTGTTGATCGATGAACCCCAACCTACAGCGAGCTTCACAGACCTTCGGCTCAAGCTTCGCTGGTTAGGCAACGGCTCACCCACTATGTGGGCAAAATCACCTTTGAAACCGCCGCGGGTGTTATTTGCACATTTTTCTTGGTTTTATAGGGTAATAAAGCTGGTTTTATAATCTAAGAGGTTAAATAGATGAAACACCATAGTTTAGAGGTGTAGAAAATACTTTTTTGAAAAAAATTATAATATTTTTTCAATATTTAGCCTCCTGATTTTTGGGGGTGAGATTTCATTGTGGAAGTATCTAGTGACGAGTGACCACGGTTTATGGCATCTCCCAGTAAGATCAGCGGCGCGCTGGAGCGTCCCTTGATCTGTTGTGTGCCGGCCGGGCCGGCTGCCTCTACTATGTCCAAGAATTTGCTTTGAATTTTTGTACATGTATAACAAGAAATAAATAGGTCCCATTTGTTTGCTGAACCGTCGCCGTCTGTCCTTTTTTTGTTTTTGTTTTTGATCGAGATGGGAAGAATAAAACAATGGCGGAGCATTTAATGATGGCTGCTGCTGCGTGGACTATATGAAAACGAAAAACAGTTGATGGTTGATTTTAAAATTATTGGGCTATGGCTATGGGAGCTCGCAGGGAAAAAACAATACTAGTATTGAACATTTATTTTGGCTATATTTCGAGAAATGACTTCAAAAGTGTGCATTTTATATTGAATCATTTGGTTCGGCTTTGCAACTTATTTTTCATATGAACCGAAGCAGTTATAATAAGCGTTTCGAACATATATTTGCATGGCTTATTTGTAGACCTCAGATTCGATGAAGGTTTTCATTTAACGGTCGACTGAAATTTTTTTTATTGTGTTTCAATCGATCTTGGTACCGTTGGATGTGCCGATGCATGCGTTGTGATTCATGTGCAGGGACTGGATGGGGGTGTTAGCATATATTTTAAACAATTTCAGTCGACTGAAATATATAACACAGTTTCTCACTCTTTACTTTAAAAAAAAACTTTTTTTTTTTAAAAAGTTCTTCACTAATTGATCCATCACGATCTCGAGCGGAATCGCCGTTCGGCGTATGTAATAAGTTTGCTGCTTACGCTTCAGTTTTTGGCTGCCATCACAATCGTTGCGCTCAGTCCATAATCTGCTTACATAATATGCACAGAGTGCATAGTTTCGAACAATATATATTTCGCTGCGAGAAATTCATGCCGAGATCCTCAACAAGCCCTCTTTTCTCTAGAGCAGACATGATGAAGATGGAGGGATTACTGACTGCCACTTTCGGTGAACTTATTAGCCGCTGCATCTCCTTGTTGATCAGCAGATACTCCATGCCGCCGGGGCCATCCAGGGAGGAGTGCCTGCAGCGGCTGCATCGGATGCTGCTCCGGCTTGCCGTCGTCGTGGAGGAGGCCGAGGCGAGGTGCATCACGAACCAAGCCATGCTCCAGCAGCTGAGCGTGATGAGAAGTGAGATGTACAGAGGCTGCTACGTGCTTGACACATGCAGGTACCAAGCCCATGGAGAAGGGACGTGCTTGACACATGCAGGTACCTCGCCCATGGAGAAGGGAAGAAGGCCAGAGATCAGCAACCGAGCAGCTCACTTGCACCGTCGACTTCCGATCCAGGCAAGCGCGTTCCTTTCTCTGCTCCCACTGCACATGACATGACAAGGGAGCTTGAACAGATGCTTGGTAGCATAGAAGAAATGGCAGATGAGTTAGAACAGCTGCTTGGTAGCGTAGAGACCCTCATCACCGATACGAGTGAGTTTGTTATTTTCCTGAAGAACTACCCTCTGATTTGTCGTCAGCCCTACAGCATGCATCTGGTGTTGGAAACATGCATGTTTGGTCGCCACGCAGAGATGGAGCAGATCGTCAGCTTCTTGCTGCAAAAAGATCGGCATCCTGGTACTGAAGATCATCTAGGTGTGCTGCCGATCGTTGGCCCAGCAAAAGTTGGGAAGAGCACACTTGTTGAGCATGCTTGCTGTGACATGAGGGTGCGTGACCATTTCTCTCGAATATATTTTTTTGGTGCAGATAAGTTTACAAAAGAGAAACTACCCACCATGAGAGACGGAGGCATACTCAAGCATCATGCTCGTGCCTTGAAAGAAGAAAAAATGTTGTTTGTAGTTGAGCTAGAAGGGGACGTTGGTGTTCTCTGCACATGGAGAAGGCTGTTCTTTGCTTCTCAGGGTTGCATTCCGGCAGGAAGCAAGATTATAATCACAAGTCGGTCCGATAAGATCATACAATTTGGAACGACACAAGCTGTTAGGTTAAACTTTTTGCCTCGAGATGCGAGCTGGTATTTCTTCAAGGTGATTACGTTTGGAAGTATGGTACCTGAAGATCAACCAAAGCTAGCATCCATAGCGATGATGATTTTTGAGAAGTACTTTGACAGTCATGCACTCAAGGGTTTCTTTGGTCTTTTCGCAACTTGTAGAAATACCGCCAGACTTCTAGGAGCAAATGTTAGCGTGCAACACTGGCAACGAGTTCTCACATGTGCTAGGAGACATCGGCAGAGATATCCAGTTGAAATTAGTATAGGTACAAGTGATACTAGGATGGTAAAGAAACATATTTATCTTCATAGAGTGGCCAAACAAATGGAAGAGTGCATGGTTGACAGACATGTTCGAATAAGGCTTGCTCACGAGGAAATCCCAAAGATGACATTGGGTGATATCAGTTTAGGAACTAACACACCTCCAGGGAGATTTGAGATGGTTTTATGGAAATCTCACTTGCCACCTTATTACAGTTACATTACTACCTGCGAAATCCGAAGGTCAGTGTTTTTTATCGCAAGGAACAAACACTATAAGAAGAGGAAAGAGTTATGTTAAATCATTGAACATAGTTGTATCATCACTTTTTCAAAATCATTGTGCAGCATATGTTATTGTCAACCCAGGTTGGATAAACCAATTTGTTGACACTCCAAGTAGATGTCCCAAGCCTTGCAAAGCAATCGGTGAGCCTATGACGGAGTGCCCAATATATGAAACTCAATGCAAAGCGATGCTATTTTGTGTGTGTTCGTCCTCCGACTCGCTTGCAGTTTCTCCTCCCGTAGACTTGGAGACCGGAGAGTAATCAACCTCTTCCATTAAACTCTGACGACTTCGCTGGTGGATCCTTGTCCTCTTACAGAAAAATCTCCTCATCTCTATAGTATTAGTACAGGATTAATGTTCACCATTCATGATCATCACACCAGATGGTTAATTAGCTTCTTGCAGCGCCTCACCCTTCCATACATCTCCATGTGCCTGTGATCCCAAAGTTCTTTCCTAAAAAAAAAATTCTGTGTGCGTGATCAGCTCTGATCACTGAAATATCAGGGTTAGCAATGGCCGAGATGGTCAGCTCTGCAGTTGTTCAGGAGGCAGTGAACCAGATCGTGTCCAGTGTGCTCAACAAGCATGGCATGGCGACCGCAGAGGAGCGCATGGAGAGGCTGGAGATGGCGCACATCAAGCTGGAGGCTGCGCTCGAGACATCTGAAAAATGGCACATCACCGATCCCTCGCTGCTGCGTTGGAAGAAGAAGCTCATGCGTGCGGCTCAGGAGTGCGACAACGCCCTGCGCAGATGCAGACCTCGCCTCCATGATCAAGAGGTGTGGAACTCCTCCTCCTCCTCCTCCTCCTCATCGTCGTCGTCCCCTTCCTTTCCTCGTCGAATCGCCCGTGCTACCAATTCACTCATATCCTCCATCTTCCATGGCGACAGCCAGGAGGTGAGTAGATCGGTGGTTCGAAGGTACGAGTGGATCGCTGACGGCGCCGGCGAGTTCTTGAGATTCGTGGAGTTTGGGGGCACGCCACTGCACCACACTTTCTTCGACCCTCTCATCAGGCACCTCCTTGCAGGCAAGACCCTAGAGTACAGGTCGCTCTGGGGAAGCAAGCAGCATCTCTTCTGCCTCCGGCCGTTCCACACCGCCGACCGCGGCATCGAGGCGAGGCTCATCTTCGACTACAAGGACGCCAATGCCCCCGAGGATAGCTTCTTCCTCGGCATGATTCTGCGGCTTTCCGAAAGCATAGACATTCTTGGCGTCGTGGTGAGGTGCCTGAGGCTCTTCACCCCTCACTTCAAGTCTACCACTGAGACCGTCAGGAAAGAGCTCACCCAGCTACCCACCCAAGATTTCTCGTGGGTGCCATTGCCATGCCACTCGTGCCGCAGAGACCATGGGGAGAACATCCACAGCATCTGCACACAGTGGTTTCGCCCAAACCCACTCTGCTGCAAGCAGCAGGATTTGCAGAAGAGCTGTGGTGATGGTGAGGGCACAGCTATAGACACGGTAGATCTATCAGACGATTCTCTAGAGCCCGTCATTGATGTTTACTTGCAGCGCTACGTCTCCTTGTCTGAGTATGAGAAGCAGATGACAGCCGCGCAGAGAAAAAGAGGTGCTCCGAAAGAGTTCACACACCTGAAATTCGGGCTCGTGTTCATGCCCCATGCATCTTCAGAAGATCACCTGCCGCCTGCAGTTGAGAGCTCGGTGACAGAGGTGGTTGATGGTCAGGAGCAGCATCGCTCGCACACAAACATCACCATGGAGCAGCTGGACAAGATCATGCTCCCAAAGGCCATAGATCGTCTCCACAAGAATGATGAAGCGATGACTTATAAAATCCTATGGAGGTCCAAGCATGGCAACGCATACCTTCATGTGGAGAAGAAAAGCATGCCGATATCGACCAAACGGAGAGCCATTCGAGGAGGAGGAAGCAATGGGATGATGCTGCAGCAACAGGGCAAGGTGCCACCTTGTCCAACTTATGGGGCATCTGCATTCCTCAACTCCTGGCTCCCTCATGCGCCTCTCCGACTGCAGGGCCCCATAATGGACTGGGTTCAGAAAGAAAAGGAAAAACAGCTAGCAAACAGGGAACGGGGTGTTCTATGGAACAACGTAATCTCTCCCATTGGGAGTTAGATTTATTTCTTATTAGTTGACAGCAGTTATGTCTTGTATTAGGAGTTTATGCAAGTGAAAATCATGTAGTTTTTGTTCTGGTTCGAATTAAGTGTGTGTGCTGAACCGTTGATCTCCCATGTGTCTCACCAACTCATCACATATATGTTGTTGTTTTTAACAAAATCACATATATGCTGTTAATAATATAGTATGTATATTCAGATATTTCTAGGAATCCCACATTTCCATGTGCATGCCCATTGCATGTAATGTAAAGTTTTTTCCTTTAAATTGTATATGTTATTATGTAATTTATGTCACATGAAAATTAATGGGAAAATACGGGTATCTCACCCGAATTGCGTGTTGCTTTATACTTCCATGTAATTCTCTTTTGCCTAGTTCAGAATTTTGTATCAACTTGATATAATTGCCTTGTTATCTAAAAATGCATGGATCTCGATGCACGACCTACGGTGGGAGATAAGGCATTTTCATCGGCAAAGCACATACATATTTTTACTTTTTTAGATAAAGGAATAGTCCACCAAAGGAGCATTTTTTATTTCATCATTTTCCCTTTCAAAATAAGCCAAAAATCATTTTTTGTTAAAAAAAGAAAGGCAAACATCGATGTATGTATATTTGCAAAATGACATTAAAAAGTAACGCATTGTGGGGTGGCCTCTTCATCCATTTAAAGAATCTTGATCATATATCAACAATATACATAAAATTCCTGAGGTTATATGGCGCTGCCAAGTACCAACACAAGTTAGGGCTAAGTGGAAACGGTGAAAATCAAAGAGTGCGATCAGAGGGCAAGTTTGTCGGTCCCCTTGCCTCCCTAATTTCAGCGATCTCGCCAATGTTAGAGAGGTGATGGGACCGTCTTCTCATCTTAAAGATTCATAAATTTTTGTTGGATCTAACTTTTTAGGGATAGGATTTTTTGTCGGATCTAACACCGTCGCCACCATCGTCAAGGTCACCAATGCTTAAAATTGCTCTAACTCATTCAAAATCTTGCCCTTTTCAATGACTACTAATACGGAGCACCCTTCAGTGATGACATCTCAATTGCCGTTGCCTGAAATTGATATCGCACTAAGTCTCTCCCTTCCTCATCTGTGTCAACGATGACCTGGAGAGCTCTCTTACTGGCTAAATCCAAGACCCATATACACCGGGATTGAAAACCCGACATTGGCTTCAACCCTAGACATGAAGATCTAAACTATTCGAAACTCGAAGAAGCCCACCCTAAGCTGTCTTTGATGCGGAGGGAGGCAGCAGCGACAGAGTGGTCGGCCAGAAATGTAGCCTACCGTTGGTCGCCTCCTTAGTCGCTGCTCAGATATATTTTCATCAACTTACCCGTATGCGAGAGGAGAGATTGATTTAGATTGATTTAGATTGATATGTCTACTATTAATAGGAAAAGCCTAATTGCGAGTAGGAAGCTTATTTTCTAAAGATGTGTCAAATCACCTTATTATCTAGCTTTCTTTTTTAATTTTTTTTGCATTTTAATAAGCCCTAATGAGCATTAGCACTGAATACGTTGCCCAATATAATTGATTACAAAAGCGAAGCTATGCTAATAGAACTAAAAGAGTTTGGAAGCATGACAATCAATTGCTGAAGCAGAGCTATGCTGACTTGGTTGAGGGTGTGAAAAGAAAACAAAGTTG
>SPJY01009853.1:0-16470 GCA_005191435.1 Raddia distichophylla | reverse complement strand
GACCGGACCAAGGTGGTGGTTGTTGAAGCCATGCTGAAGGATCCATCATGGATGTAGCGGAAGGAGTGTTGATGTCGTCCATATAGGTGATGTCCTCATCAGCAAGATGCAATCTATCTTGCCTTGTTAGTACTCCGGGTCTTGCGGTCCTCCTTCGGGAAACTCCGGGAAAAAACGCCGAGCAATGGGAGCACGGACGATCTACATGTAGATGCAAATGTATAAGAACAGAAAAATTCACCACAGAATATATATCTCAATTAAATATATAAAGTTGTAGGCTATTTATGAAAAATAATGGCTCTGAAATCATCTAATTTGGAGTTCAGATGCTCCCTAAACAAATCCTGAAAGTTTACAGATATTCAAAAAAAGCTGAAAATAATAAACCGGTTAAAACCGACAAACTAGGCCGAACCGACCAAACCGGGCCGGCTCGGCGCACGCGGGCTACATAGGAGGGACACGCGGCGACTTGCGGTTGGTTGGTGCGGGCGCGGGAGAATGCGACGGCGACTCGTGGTGGATGCGGCTAGCGTGGGCGGGACGTGATGCGGGAGATGAGGGCAACGGCGACGCGCGGCGACTGACGAGTGGCGGCGGGGGCGGCGCCGGCGGCGACGGCGAATCCCTGGCCGACGCGTGGCACGGGGATGTAGGCACGCGCGGGGGCGCGGGCTGCTAGCTGAGCGGGCGGGACAGGTGGTGCGCTACCACTGGTCGGCGGGGAAAGCGGGGCGGGCACTGTCGCCGAGGCGGCGGCGGCGGAGACGGCGGAGCCGCGGGCTAACTCCAGGCCCGTTTCTCCATCGATTCTAGCGAATTACGTATCCAACTTGACCGTCTCAACGAGATCTACGCAATGGTGGGATCTACAACTTGGTTTGGGCCAAGGACAGGGAGATCTGCCTCAAAACATAGCTCGAGCTGGTGTTTTTGTGATGGCTTGGGTTGCTCAGGGGCTTTGCTTGGGTTGGGGTGCCGATAAGGGTCTTGGGGTGCTTTTATAGTGGTTTGGTTGACCATGGGCAGGCCTCCAATGGGTAGAACTTAAGTTGGGCTCTAATTCTACTCCGAATAGGTTTAGGACTCCTCAATTTTGGTATTTTTGAAAATAAACAAATTTGGACTTGGGCTTCTGGCTTTGGGTAGGTTTAGTCCTCAAATAACTCTCCACCAAGTTTGGTCTTAATTTTTGCACGTTTGCTCATCATTTCATTGGGCCGACGAGCTCCCGGCAGAACGGCGTCACCCTGCGGAAACACAGGCTAGTCTTGGGCTCTGGGCTTGAAATTTGAAGGGTGGCTAACTAATGGCATTTAGGATTTATGGGAATTTTTCCAGAATTTGTCAAAAAGGTCTTCTAGGGTTTTGGCTTAAACCTAATTTAAATTAGCTTAAATCAGGGTTTCGTATATAACAATTCCCTTTTAATTTATTTTTGGGTTGTTGAAAATACAAGGGACATACGACAAAATAGAGGATGTCACAATCCTCAACACGATCAAGCATCAAACCGATATCATCATCAGCTTTAATATTATCCTGCTCACTTACTCTAGTTGAACCAATAATCAACTCTACTTCTAACACAGCTTCTAGTTCATAAACAAGTTCAAACAGAGAAACTTTTGTTGCCCCATTCTTAGCAATTTGATAAGCTCATAACACCTCCGTCAAAGTATATATTATGCCAATCTCAAGGCCTTTCATGAATCTTCCGCTTGATAAGCTTAATTATACCCTTATTATAAGATTTTGCCAGACTGTTTGCTTGAGCAAAATTTGGCTATTAATTAAGCATACTGGCACCAATATACCCCTTGCATATTCTTGAAAGCTGGGAGACATATATACCAATCCTTGATTCGTAGTGATGTTTTGTGGAATTCCAAACCGATGTATTATATGCTCTTTGACAAAGCTAATTGCATCCACGGAAGTCAATTTCTTAAGCGATATCGCATCAACCCACTGTGTGGAATAATCAGTAGACATCAAAACAAATTTATTTCCCTTCGAAGATGTAAGAAATATCTCCCCAATCACATCCATGCCCCATCCCCTAAACGGTCATGGCTTTTATAATGGGGTATAAAGACGATGCCGGGACACGCTAGATATTAATAAACTTCTGACAATCTTGGCATCCTTTTTAACACTTGAAACAATTCTCCAGCATGTTTGGCCAAAAATATTCGATTCTACTCAAAAGCCACTTCATCTTATATGCACATTGATGCGTTCCACAAATACTAAAGGACCGAAATCGGCGACTATTGGGGGTGAATAGCAGCCCGATCCATTTTCCAATCTCTAAACACCCCACGAACCCTTTTTTAACAACACATCAGATGCTTGTGGATTCTCGTGAACTTGATGCTCTCTTGCACCCTTCATCAAACACTTGGCATGTACACCGGTATGCTCTTTGCCGGACGGAGCATGGCGGCACCGTCTACATGTAGTTTGAGACCGTCGGGGGGTGAAGACCAAGTTCATCGCGCCGCCTCAAGCCGGCGTCGGGCTGCATCCATCTCCCTTGCTGGCTGGAGCAGAGAGCCTAAGTCAAGCCGTCGTCGCCTCATGACCTTGCCACTAGGCCTGGATGGCCAAGCTGGAGACCGCCGCTGTCCTTCCTAGGCGCAGAACGGATCTAGACCCACGTGCCCTGACCGGGCTGGATCTGACGCCGCCAAGCCTCAAGACGTCGCTTTGCTGACGTAGCTCGCCGGGCACAGTGGGGAACGCGCCGCCGTTCGCCTTCTTGCCTCAGTCCGCCGCACCGGAGAGCTGGATGACGGAGCCGTCATAGAAACGACGCCATCTCCTCACTGAGCCGCCGGCAGGAGCTCACTGGACGTCGTGCTCTGCTGTGGCGTAGGCTTGAGACCGCCGGCGGGCCTGGATTGAAGCCGCTCGTTGCCGTTGCCTTTACCCCGGCCGGCCGGAGCATGAGATACACGCCGCCGCGCGTCCTCTCACTCCTCGCGTGGAACAGGAGCATGCAGCGGGTTAAACAGAGGAGCACATCTTCTCTTCCATCAATGCTGCTCGTGTCTCTCTCCCTCTCTCTCTTACTTCAATCCCTTTCTCTCTCTTCCCTCTGGATTTCCCTTGAGCACTGCTCACTGGAAGAAAGAACAGGGACAGGGGATGGGCCGGCTCAGCCTTCATCTGTCAACCCGATCTGTTCTCTCCCCCTCTCTCCTGTCAATTTCTCTCGCTATCATCTTGCACCGCGTGATAAGGAAAAAAGAACAGATGCTTCATCTCTCTCCCTCCCTCAATCTGTAGTGCGTGTGTAGAGGAAAAGCACATAGATCTCTCTCATCTCTCTTGATTCTCTTTCTACCCATGGCTCAATCTCTCTCCAATTCATGTGTTGTGCGTAGGGATATGAACAAGCAGGGATCTAAATTTCGGTAGACAAAAAATTTCGGTTGCCAACAAAATATCCGAAATTTTTAAACCGCCAGCGAAATATCCGAAAAATCCGAAATTTTTTGAAATTTCGAACGAAATAAAAATCAATGTGAACAAGACACATGCGCACTAGATGAACAGCGAACATGAGCTCAACAATTTCCTATTTTCTTTTTCCCTTTCTTCTCCTGCGGCCATGCCGGGGCCGCACCACCCCCTAGGCATCGACGGGCTGCATTAGCGCCAGCCGCCACCATGCCGAGCGCCGCCCTCATCTCCTCTCTCCACCATGGCTTCTCTCCCGCATTCTATCTCTCTCTAGGTAGCAAGGGAGGTGGTGGCCAGAAGGGGAAACCCTAGCCGACTGCCTCTCTCTCCCTTTTTTCCTTTTTAGATTCCAGCCTTGCCAGCCAAGGGGAATAATGTAGATTCCAGCTCCACATCCTTGATCACACATAGATCCATGAAAGAACAAAACCCAAGGAGCGAAGTTAGCCAGATCAACATCCTGATGGTCTAAAATAAAATCGGCCAATACTTGCCCTTTTACCACTTTAGCAGGTTCGTAAGTTAGACCAAATTCGATCGGGGCAAAAGCCTACTTCCCTAATTGGCCTATGACAATCGGAGCACTGAGCATATGTTTAATAATATTAGTCTGGCATACCACCTTACACTTAGCCAACACTAAATAATGTCTTAACTTGGTACATGCAAAATATAAACATAAACAATGTTTTTCCACTGCAGTGCACCTTGTCTTAGGATGTAAAAGTCGTCGGCTTAGATAAAAGAATGCATTTTCTTTGGTTTCAATTTCCTACACAAGTATCGCTCAATCATCTTTTATGCTATAGACAAATATAATTTAAACGGCCCATCTTTCCTTGGTACAACGAGGACGAGCGGATTTTGTTAAATATTGCTTTATATCCTCAAAGGCCCTTTGCTGATCTGAGTCGCATACAAACTTATCGGTATCTTTCAATTCAGCATGGAAAAAGCAGTATCTTTCAATGAGAAAAAGAAGTACTCTTTTCCGATAAATTTGATATGAATCTTCGAAGATAATTTATGTTACCAATAAGCTCATGCAATTGTACTTTACAATCCGGAGGCAGAGCAGTCATGATTGCCTTGACCCTGTCTAGATGTACTTCTGTACCACTTTCATTTACCATGAAACCTAAAAGCTTACCGGCCGATATCCCGAAAGCACATTTTTTAGGATTCATCTTCATACTGTACTTCTAAAACCGATCCAGCACAATCACGATATCGGCTAAATGCTACTCTTCTTCTTGTGACTTAATAACCACATCATCAATATAAATTTTAGCCAATTTACCGATTAAATCATGGCAAATAAGATTAATTCCCCTTTGGTACATCGCACCGGCACTTATTAAACGAAAAGACTACCCACTCAAATAAACTCATAGAACCAGGGCACCTAAAAGCAGTATTACTCACATCCTCTTTTGCCATGAAAATCAGATTATTACCGGCATTACCATCTAAAAAACTAATAATCCGATTACCAGAGGCAGCATCAATGAAACGATCTGCAATCGGCAAGGAATACTCATCCTTATAAGTTGCACGATTGAGATCTCTAAAATCAATGCACAAACGTATTTTGTTAAAATCTTTCATGCCCACAGGAACTATACTAGAAATCCACTCGGCATGCTTGCAAGGACGTATAAACCCAACTTTTAATAATCTCTCAATATTCAGCCTTTACCTGATCATAAATTTTCCAATGTATTTTCCTGGGCGCTTGGTTAATTGGCTGAAAACCAGGCATCATCTTGATCTTATGTTGAACTATGGATCGGCTTAAACCAGTCATCGCATGATACTCCCATGCGAAACAATCAACACAATCCTTTAAAATCTTAATAAGCCGATCTTTATATTCTCCCGGTAACTTTGTACTCACAGAAGTTTGCCTTTCTTTATCTCCGTTAGCAATATCGACTTTCTCTAAATCATCAGCCAATATAAATTCATGGCCTAACTTATGTTCAAGATTTTCTAATGTTTTAGTTCCAATAAAAAACCTTCTTGTCCGTATCCAATTGACTGTGATTCTAGCACAACCAGCTAAAATCCATATTTGCCAATGCTAATGAAATCACACTCCCCCAAAGCTTTCCCAGACAAACATTCTACATTCTCAAATATATAGACGAAGTTGGAATCAGCAGCCAATCCATAAGTATCAGACTGTATAGTCTCAATCTTATCACTATTCCATTGTATTAAAAGCTGATGCAGAGTAGACGGAACACAATATTTGGCATGGATCCTATCAACGTTTGTTTCAATGGGGGTGTCGTGGGCAATGATTTATATGGGGTTGTGTGCTAGATCTCAAACTCGACGGTAACACGGGACAAGGGATTAGACATGTTCAGGCCCTCGCGGAGGAGGTCATACCCTAGTCCTGTGTTCTAGGATTATGAGGTTCTGATGATCAATGTCGAGGGATGTGTATCAATACCGAACCACAGGGTCCCCTGTCCGCCTTATATACTAAGGGAGACAGGGTTACAATATAGAGTGCAGCAACCCCGACTTCACTGGGATCCACTCACAATCCATTGCTAGTCCCAGAGATCAATGCTAGCAACTTGTGAACGATAGTTTGTTGAACATCATCACACAATCACAAATAACCAAGAGAAATTATGTATTATACAGAACTAATTGTTACACAACTACTTATTACAATAGTTTAATTAAAGATGACATAATATTGTCCATAATATATCAGAGTGCGAAAATTCAAAAATGCAGCGGAAAAAAGTATGATGATGCTCCAATCCAACCCTTGAGTGCCAGCTAATCCTCATCGAAGTCTGGGACAAGATCCTCCTAATCCTGAAGATAGACCGAACCTAATCCTTTTCCTGAATACAAATTTATCCGTGGTTTGTATAGTGCGTACACGGCTACCTAGAAGAGTCCTTACAATTATGCAAGGATAATAACAACAACAGGGTGGCTATTTTGCATAAAGACCAACTCTAATCAGATTAATTACAGTTTTGTAAAATAAATTTGTAGAGCAATTAATATTGATAGAGATTCCCAAGAAAAAATAAGCAGAGCTCGGCTTCGAAAGCCCCTTTGAAGATCAAACCTGCTTTGAACAACCCAAACAACACCAACCCTTCAGGTTAAGTTATTAACACGTGAGACGACCATGTACGACCTTCCTCCCCTCCCATGACCGTGGGAACGGCTACCATGATAGTTTTAACCTCTGCAGAGTGTAGCACACTTTACCCATAAGCCCAGTGGTACTTTTATGTCTTAGCTCTTCCTTTGGAGCCCAGAGCAAGTAACGATGCAAGGCGATTAGTTAGTTCCATTTGTTAACACCGATAACCCCTCTAAGGTTTCGACAACTCGATCGGGTCCCCCTCTTGAGCCCATGAACCACAGCCCGATCTTTTGAAGGTAAGGTGTGTTAGCAGTTTTCCCTAACTACTAAGCCAGGACTAGCACATGCTGCGCAACATGTTGACGCTAGCACTTATGGTTGCACTTGTATGGTTTGGTCGGATAAGGAACGTCAAGGGTCCTTAGACCAAGGTGACTACCTCCACCATAATCCTCATTCCACAAAACCACCCGACTTGCCACCTTTAGTCAACACACGCCACGTAGGTTTAAGTTGATTAGGTTTTTAAAGTAACTCAGCACCTCCAATCATACCAAGTCACAAGAGTAATTAAATGATGAATAACCTAAACAGCTACAAACGCACGAGCATTAGTAACTATGCACAAGGATAGGCTAGGAAAATAACTAAGGCAGCAATAAACAGGCTAAATTAACAAGGTCAATGACTCAGTGTGAACATATTAGGTTCTACCCTTTCTCATCATTTCATGCAAGAGAAAAGTAAATAAAACAAATAACGGGTGTGTTTTACAAAATAGGAAAGCAACATGCAAGCTATCTTGCCTCGATAGTACTCCGAGTCATGGGATCCTCCTTCGAATGGCTCCTAGAAACCTCCCGAGCAGAGTGAACACGGACGATATACACGTATATGCATATGTGCAAGAAACAACAAAACAATCAACAGAACTGTAACATCCCCATTTTCAAAACCTAAAAGCTCATGGTATCATTATTTCATGTGCATGAGTTTTGAAAATATTAATTAATTTGAAAATGTGTATGTTACCTTCTAAAGGCTAAATTCAATATTTTGAATTTTAAATTAATTATTATAAATGTCAAAGTAAAATTTTGGTGAAAATAAATAATTTAGTTTTGAAATTTTAAAATATGTATTCGCAAAAGCCAAAAGAATATTTTGGTGATTAATATTTTAGCTTTAATATAAAGAATGTTTAATATTAAATTTAAAAATAATATTTTGTGTTTCAAAATAATCATTCAAAATTTACATTTGATAATAAATGCTTTGATTTGAGTTTGATGAAAAATATAAATAATTTAAATCTAAATTTGAACATGTTCTTATTATTTTGGCCAAATTTGATTTAACCCATTTGTATTTGAAAATTTTATACCAGAGATTTAGAAATTAATTTTAAAATTTACTGGCAGTGGGCCCTACTTCTTTCTTTTCCTTTCTTTTTCTTTTCCCTTTCTTTTCTTTTCTTCTTTCCTTTTTCCTTTTTCTCCGGCTTTGTCTTCTTCCCCGGTGGCTCCTGCGCCACACACCTCACCGGAGTATCATCCACGCCATCTCCCACTTGCCTCTACCACCGCCGCGAGACCCACCTCCCATCCACTTGCCGTCACTCTCCTTCCCCTCTCTGTCCAGTCAACGTGTTGTGGCCGTCGTCGTGGGTAAGTCGCCGCCGGTGAGCCACACGGTGAGCTCTCCTCCTCCCATAGCCTGTGCCGACCTCCATTGCCCCTTTTTCCACCCGAGCTCACCGCCGTCGTGCCCATCTCTGTCCCGCACCACAAGAGCTGCCTCGGTCTCAATCAGTGTCGGCTGGAACCCTCGCCGGCGCAAATCTGCACCACCCCGAGCCTCCTCCGTCTCCCCGATCCTCACCAGAGCACCTACATGCACTCACCCACTCAACGCCGGCGACCACCTTCACCGTGCGCCGCCGTCTTCCTTTGCCCCGCGCCGCCGCCAGCTCACCACCGGCGATTTCCCGGGCCACCGACCCCACCCCGAGAATCCCCAGAGCCTCCTCTCCCTTTCCCCTCACATCACCTCGCCGAAGAACCTCGCCGCCGCCTGATTTCCTTGCCTCCCGCTGCCCCTGCCCTGCTTTGTCTCGCTGACAGACGGGCCCCATCCCGTCAGCCTCATCCCAGCCGTCACAGCCTCCTCCTCCCCTTCAGGCCGAGCCGAGCCGGGCCGCGCCACACGCCAGCGCCAGCGCCAGCCCGACTGCCCCGTTCCGGCCCAGCCACGGCCGGCCATGGCCCAGCCGCGCAAAGCCCGCCTAGGCCAGCTCCCCGATTTTGTTTGGTCAGCCCATGGCCAATTTTCTTTATTTAGTCCCGCAGAAATTGTTATTTTCATATCTTGTGCAAAATAACTCCAAATTCAATGAAATAAATTTTTATAAATTCACCAAAATGCATACTTCAATTTAAAAATATCATTTGCACCATTTTCATGCATATTTTAGTATGTGCATTTATTTTGTGTTTTACATGTTTGCGCTAGATACGGATATCGGCGTCATTGGAGCCGAGGACCTATCTGGACGTCTGGAAGACCGCACTTGCGGCAAGTAATTGTTGACTTTTTCCCTACAATATTTGTTGATCATATTGCTGCATAGATTTCTAAATGATTCACTAGATTTTCTAAGTGCATATTATATTGAAACGTAAAAATGCTAGTTGATTAGGCTACTTAGTTAAATGCCCACAAAATTTATTATTATCGTATAAACCTGATCCTTGTCAACCCTCGGAATATATAACTTTTTTATTGGCATTTCATTGGTTAGTTAATTGTTAAATGTTTAGCCCTGCTATTTATTGATTATAGTCGTCACTGTTATTTCATGTGAACTGCAATGTTTGAAATGCGTTATTTAATCGCAGTTGACGCTGCCGTGTTTGATAAAATGGGACAATTAGGGTACAATGGTTGGTATTTTAAAAGGGAAATTATTTTCGCAAAACCCTGGTTCGGGTAGATGGTTGTATGGACTGGTGCAGTACACACGAGACTTGGGCCCAGTGTGGGAACCACCCAAATCCTTTAGGACCGAGTCCTTGAGGTAGACAAACTAAGTTCAACAGTGCAACAACGAGTGCTGGTATGGGTAGGCCCTGGTCGAGTACCTTGGAAGTTCTTAGTTTGGGCATCTCACTTGGTGGAATAGGGAGCGTAGAATCCGTAGCACACGGTGTCACGCAGACTATGAATCTATTGGCGCGAGAGGGGGCCACTGGCAACTGAGTACCGGCCTAGGGGTGGAATCCTTAGCAGAGATGCCTAAGCTAGGAATGAGTTAGTTAAAGACCTTGTGGTGGTTCACTTTGTAAATTGCCTCTCGTGGGTAAAGCGTGCAACCTCTGCAGAGTGTAGAACTGTCTAGACAGCCGTGCCCACGGTCAAGGGCGGGCGATGGAGCGCTGCCTCATGGTAGTCTTTCACACTTTTGTTTTCGAAATGACGTTTTATAGTGAAAACACGACAGGACGTCGTGAGATTTGATTTGGGCCTTCGTAGTAGCACGCTGTGGAGTGACTGTTATTGCATGGCAGGGGCCATGAGTTGACAGGGCAGTTAGCCCTGAGATATTCAGATTGACATGGCAGGTGCCATGAGCTTATGAGCTTGACATGGCGGGACACCATGAGCCTTTTGTTTGACTCGGTAGGTAGCCTTGAGTACTGTTACGACATGGCAGGTAGCCATGAGTTGACCTTGGTGGGTTCAAATCGGCAAGCAGCCGGAGTTTCAAAAGAAAAGAAATTTGTTTTACTATTCTTAACTCTTTTTAGAAATTCCAAAGTTATAGGAAAAATTTGTAAAGTTGGCTTTCCGCAAAATACACCCTAATCCCTCAATTGATAAGCCCCCTGTGGACTACATTGGCCCCGGGTATCCTCTAGAAGGCCCATACGGGAGCAGATGGGGGATGACCCAAGTAGGTTGATTGAGGATAGAGACCACTCGGGTTACGTGTGCCTTGAGCTCCAAGGATGTTCCCGGGGATATAGCCAAGCTCCAAGTAATTAGGAGATCATGCTTGCATATTGTACATCGGTATAACTGAATTAGGTACCACGTACCACCATGTAACTCTATCTCCCCCTGCACTATAAAAAAGGAGGGGGTAGGGGCCATAGACATATGCAATCATCCACAGCATCATATGCGATAATCATCAGCAATCACAATCCCAGAGCACAGGAAGTAGGGTATTACCTCCGAAGTTGAGGGCCTGAACCTGTATAAATCCCGTTTTTGTGCTACCATCTGGTTTGGATCTTGAGCGTGCCCCCGTACAAATTCATTGCCGACGGTGACCCCCGATAAGCTACCCGTCGACACCCCCATATGTATGTGTCAATTTGGCATGCGAGTATTTGCACATATACTCACCCTCACGTTCACTCGCGGGGCTGCTCATTCCAACGAGCAGTTTCGGAGTCTTAGAGTTACTACCAGGACGACGTTGAACCTGAAGACGATGGCTTCGCCGATGGTGTTCAGGATGTGGATTACTCCGACGCCTAGGATTGCTACTACAGCCTTGCTTGTGGGATTGTGTTGGAGTTCTCTTTTGGATTTTATCTTGTACCCATGCTTCCACAGTTGTATGGCCTGCGTGCCAGTCTTTTTGTATTATGAGGCCTAATGGCCGCACTCTGATGTAATATTTAATGTTTTAATAAGAATGGTTAATTATGATCCAAGATCTAGAGATCTGTGTGTACTAGCTACTGATCCAGGGACTAGTACAGTAAAGCACAGCTGGGACTCGACTCGTTCAGGCGGGTCCTGACAAGAACATATAGCTCAATAAAAAATATAAAATTCTAAGCTATTTATGGAAAATAATGGCTCTGGAATCACCTAATTTGGAGTTCGGATGCTGCCGAAACAATTCTTGAAAGATTGGAGAAAATCAGAAATTCTATAAAAGAATAAACCGGGTTAACCGAATTAAACAAGTCGAACCAACGGTTCATGCGGGCGAGCGGCAGACGCGGCACGCGCGGGGCCAAGGGGACATGCGGCAGCACTGGATTGACGGTTGCGGACACGGGAACGGCATTGGATTGGATCGCCACGTGGTGGAGCAGGGTTGGCTGTGGCTCGACGCGGGCGGGAAAGAGGACGCGTGGCTGCGGGTGATTGGCGACGACGGCTCAGCGACGGATGGGCCGCAGTGTGGATGCGGGAGGGACTACGCGCGCGGGGGCGGAGAAATGGCGGACGCGTGTCGACGGCCGATTGGGCGGCGGTGAGGCGGCCAATGGAGATGCGACAAGTGGCAGCGGGTACGCGCAGGCGCGCGCGGGGACATGGCGGCCGGGTGGGTACGCGGTAGGTCGGCGTTGGACGGCGTTGGATCTGGGGCGGCACGGCAGTGACGTGTTGGCTCGGGACTGGCCGGGCGGGGATCCAGTTCCGTGTCGACACGTGGCGGCGACGGGGGAGGGGGGCAGCGCGCGCGGGAGCGGGGGCGATGCCAGGTGGCACAGCGGGGTTGGCGCGGTGCTGACTCCGGGGAGGCGGCGGCGCAGCGGGATTGGCGGGCTGGTGACGAGGCTGCCAGCGGTGATGTCGGCGGCAGCGGAGGCGGCGATGCTGCCCGAACTTTGACGAGCCATAACTTCCTCATTTCTTGGCCAAATTGAGCATTCCATATATCCATCTTGACCGTCTCGATGAGATCTACAACATGGCAGGGGTTTGGGACTTGAGGGATTTCGTGATGGGGTCTTGGGGCAGGGGTCTTGGGGGGTTTATATAGTGTCTTGGATGACCTAGGCTAGGCCTTGAGCTAAGAGGGGTTTGATTAGGACTCGAATTCTAATCCGGGTAGGATTCGGATAAGTTTTGGGCTTGTTTATCAAGAAAAAGGAGTTTCCTTTGCAGGATTGGGCTGAAATTTGGAGGGTAATTCGGATTAGGCTTCGAAAAGGTACCCTCCAAATTTGATCACGAGATTCATTCGTTTGCTTATTATTTTATGGGTTTGACGAGCTCCGGGCAGAACGGCAACACTTTATGGAATCTAGAGCTAGCCTTGGAATTTGGGCATGAAATTTGGAGGGTGTCTAGATAATGACTTCTAACAATTTGTGGAATTTTCCTAGAATTTTTACAAAATAGGTTCTAGGGTTTTGGCTTGAACCTAATTTAAAATAATTTAAACTAGGGTTTTGTATATAACAATTCCCTTTTATTTATTTTTAATGATTTTAAAATACAAGTCACATACGATAAAATAGAGGATGTCACATAGAGTCCTGATCGGATACAAGGTAGAATTCCTATTTCTATCATTCCTTCCCGGTCACATAGTTACCCTGGATTACGATCACACCTTCCCTGCTCGGGATAGGCTTCTAGATGCATCCTACCTTGCCATACAAGACAAGGCATGACCTGGGCTATGTGTGCTAATATATGTCCGGCTGGGCCCACCCCTTGTCAGGTGATCTTCATGGCCCCCAGAGTCCCTTAAAGTCGTCGAGTTGTATTCCTTCCTGATTGCGCTGCAGCTGAGTAATGCTTCACGCCGAGTGCTTCTAGTTCTTGACATCATTTCCCAACTGGTTCCTTCTTCATGCCCAATGCTCCATTGCATACAAGTAAACTATGAGGGACTCAGCAGAATTTTACATGCTGGACTTTTCGAGTGGTACCTGATCCAATTTTTAGGATACTTGCAGTAAGCACATTATGAGGCATATCATTGTCTAAATTGAGTTTGGCTGAGTAGTACCTGTACCCAATTATCGCAGTGTACAGCTGGCAGCTTCTTCTCAAAGCATATCCTCCAAACCTCAATCAAAATCAGCTCGTGATCTCTGGTTCCAACTTAGGCAGTAACCAGTCGTCAGCTCAACTATGGAGCATTTAGTAAGCTTTTCTCATCATTTTTTTATTGAGTAGGTACTCTAGCCCCGTTTGGTACGTTGACCAGCTGTTGCCCATCATGGGGTATACCCTATCTCAATGTAAGTTTTACCGAGCATTATCCGTACTCGTCTGTCGCGGTGTACATGATGAGGAAATCACTGATGAGTTTGCAATCACTGACGTGCTTGCTGCTGGAGTAGAAAAGCGACAACACGGCATTGAAGTCGCTGCCAAATCCGGTTCGGAGTACTTACAGGACCAGTGCACCTTCAAACGGATGCCCAGGTCACATACGACATCCAAATAAGGCAAATAAGGACTCTACGGAAATTTTACGAGATAAGGTTTCCAACGGATGCAACCATATCTCCAAATGCAATTCGTGTCAACGGAAATCGCGAAAACAATCCGACGGACAAAAACTTGATGGCACTGCGTCCCCGTATTTTTGGGCGCAAAGCCCGTGTACCCCTAGAGTTGGGGTTGAGCACGTGTAGGCACCTGTTTGGACGCCCCTCCTATGGCCGCCGCCCTATATAATTTCCCCGCTGTGCTTCGTTTTAGTTGGTTTTGTTTAGTTGATTTCGTCACGGTTGTGTGAGATTTCGTCTTATTCTTCTTGTCTCGGCTAGACGTAGGATCAAGTTTTTGAACCCCATTATCCTTAATCTATATTCACAATTGTGATTGCTTATCTTGTGTTTTTGCTTGTTCTTCGGTTGTCTGTAGGAACCGTCCGTTGTGGACAGGTCGATCGTGCCTCTGGTTCGGTCGATAACACTCGTCATGGTTGTTAAGCGATCGCCGGGATTTCCAGTTCCTTGTGGGCTTGGAAGCCGGATCGTTTAGATCTCCGTGACACCTACCGAATTATCCTCGTCGTCTCTCACCAGAAGATCGGGACTCCGCGTTCGCGCCCATCAGTACAGCTGACGGCTCATGTTAGAGCGTACCGTTGGAACCCTAATCCAAACTCACGAGTTGGTTTCAGGTTGACGTGGGTAGGTATCAAGATCCCATTTAATATGGTGACTGGCAGTCGGCCTTCATCGAGGCACACCTTGTACCAAGATAGGTTAAGCCATGTGGTAAATGTACTCATCTGTTGTGACGTACGGCTGGCGGCTTACTTAAGCGTACCATACCTCAGGCCAAAAGTTTAATCGAGTAATACCTAAAGGGAAACGCAGGCTTGCTATGCTAGCAACGAATCAAATTCTACCGCGGTAACCTAGGAACACCCTGCAAGCAAATGACCACAGATCAAGATTACCTTAGGACTTGCTGTGCAGCGGAAGACGAGTCGATGCAGCTGGTTCATCGATCTGCACGTAGCCGTACGAAAGTAGTCATTCACAGCAATCTAGATCACCACCAAATGCTCGCCTGGGCTCGCCGATGTTCGCCGAGTGCTCGCCCAGTGCTCGCCACACGACGTGTGCCACGGCCGAACTCCATGCCGTGGAGGTCATCGACGTACTTCGCGCGCTCGCCAGGATTCGCGACCTTCGCGCGCAGTGCACCTTCAAACGGACGCCCCGACCACATCCGTGCTCCGTTTTCCACGTTCTACCATTCATTAGAAAGCTAACGAGATTATATTTCCAACGCATCCAGTCTCGCCTAGCAAATCCTTCTGAATCAACGGAAATCGACGAAACAAGATCGCATACAGAATCTGCCCGCGAGCAGATTTCATCTCATCCTCAGATTCGCATCGACTAGCGCCACAGGGTGTAGCGCCTCTATGGTATCCAGACATACAGGGATTCAGATCTGTCCATGCGCGGTGTGCTAGCACCGGCGCACAGACAGCTGGGAGAGAGGACGTCTAGGGTTTGGTGGAGAGGGAGAACTTGTGTGTAGGCGTATGCCGACCTCTTCACCATCTCCCTGTATATAGCATCTACTATTGGTCCCTCTGCGCTAGAGGCCCAATAAGGTTTGGGTCCACATCATATGTATCCCATGCTAACCGTGAGCCCGCATCATATGCGACTCATAATTTTCATTGGACATACCCCAATAGCTCCCACTTGCATAATGAACAATTATGCAGTTACAAATTCCAACCCCTTTAAGTGTGTGACCCTGTAGGTTCATGTGCAAGTTGGCAGTGGACCCGAATCAACTTTTCAGTCCACAGATCAATAGCGGTATATAGCAACACATATTGACCCCTGGATGCATAATGCAACGTCGACTGAACCTTGATACACTCGTACATACAGATGCCTTTACCACGCGATACCAGTTAAGCTCAAGATGAGATGCACGCCACCCTTGTTAATAGCTTGACCATTTCACTCGCCAATGTAATGGATACACGGAGATAATGTGATTCTCTAATCACATTGGCATGGCCATACACTTCCTTATCCATCCACACCGAGGGGCCCAGAGGTATCTCTCCTGTTATCTAGGAGGGTCAAATTCCATCTTGATAATCACACCCCAGGCAATGCTTTGTGGCGGAAAAAAAATTCTATGGGCACCATCCCTGCGAGGAGGACCTGCGGACCTGCTCTAATCTGCTGACACGCGTCCTTCCCACGAATCGCGGCGTGCCTCCCCCTCCCAGTGCGATCTCCTCCCTCTCCCCCCGATTCCCCTTCCATTCTCATTCTTTCTTCCCATCATGCTTAGGGTTTCGCCTCCCCGCCCCTCTCTCTCCCCCGAGGCGACCACCCCCTCCCGTCGCCGCTACTCCGGCTAGCTCCTCCACCATGACTGCCTCCTCTCTGCTCACGCTCCCCGCACACTCCCATGGCGCCGCCGCTGGGCCCTGTCTGTAGTACCCCCATTTTTCACACTCGGCTCAATGGAGATAAGGCTCTTGTGCTGTCCGAATGGCTGAAAACCAACATACGAGTAGCCCGCAGGCATACCAAATAGGTTAGCTCTCATCCCGGGCTACAACGACGAGAGCGGGCTATCTCAATTAAAATGAGGGTGAGCTCGGGTAC
>SPJY01009845.1:0-12935 GCA_005191435.1 Raddia distichophylla | reverse complement strand
CGGAGGAGGCCCCCAACGCGGCCGCCCCCGACGTTGCCGCCCGCCGCCTCGCGACGCCGCTGCCCCTGACGCAGCCGCCTCCCCGACGTGGCCGGCCGCCGCCTCCTCGATGCCGCCCGCCCGCGCCTCCTCGACGTCGCCGCCCGCCGCTTCCCCGACGCTGCCGCTGCCCCGACGTCGCCCCGTCCTGATCTGTGCCGCCGCCGTCGATGACGACCGCCGCCCCGTCCAGATCTGGGCTACCGCCCCGCCGCCTCGACCACGACGACGGCCACCGCCCCGGCGCCACGACGTCGACCGCCGCCCCGTCCAGATCTAGGCCGCCGCCCCGCCACCCCGACCACAACGACGGTCGCCGCCCCGCCACCGTTGCTGGGTTCCCGTCGGCCACAGCGCCGTCTGTCCCTTCCGCCGGGCGCCTCGACCCCGATCTACGCCGCCGCCGGCAGTTCAGACCCCGATCTACGCCGTCGTCGACCGATCTACCCCCGATCTGCATTTACTATGTGATGATGGCATTACTCTGAATTACTTTGAGAAATTTTGGAAGTAATGCACAGTAATGGGACGCCCGAATGCCCGATGTGATTTATCCTTTTTTGTGAGAATTTTTCGTTTTTGATTGGTTAATACGACATTGTAATTGGTAGTAATCTAGAATAATTGTGTTTTCATCATATATAAAGTTTTAATTTTTAGTAGTAAAGGAGAGTAATCTGTTGGGAAACCCTAAATCTGGTTGTTGTCAGTTTGAAACATCATGAGTAACGAAAAGTAACTGGTCGAAACAGTTTAAAAAATTGATTACTATAAGCTGTAAATCATATTCATCTCGATTACTATCAATTACAGCCAAGTCAGAATCATGTTCAAATTGACATTTTCAAAATATTTCAAATTCATATATCATTTGAGATCTTGTTTTGTTTGAAAAAATGCAAGTAATTCAATGGTGTAAAGTTTTCGACGATCGGAACAACGATTCAAAATTTATATAAAAAAAACGAGCTGCAATTTGTTTGAAACCGAATAGTTAATGGCTCCACAATTCTCGGCACCACATGCAGGCCCAATTACTGCCTAGTGCCAAAGTCAGTTCTTTTGAATTACTTTCAATTACTGTCGAACTGGACGCGTGCTCGCCTGGTTTGTTGGTTGGTCCGCTCGCTGGAGAGTTCGGTTGCGGGTAGATTAAACCTAATCTACACCCAGGGGTATATTAGGGGCTCCGTGTGTGTGTGTGTGTGTGTGTGTGTGTGTGTGTATAGTACGGATACATTACTCCTAGGAGTATTTTAACTAAATTACTCCTATGTTTAGATGATGACACGTGCCCCGGCCTTTATATGAGTTTCCCACCCGCGCGTGCATGCAACAAATTTCTCCCATCCCGTGCGGCTGTGCCCTCCATGCATGCATGCAATGGGTGACGTCATGCATGCAACTACTATTGATACCTTTTTTCTTCTCTTGTTCTACCATAATTTTTTTTGAAATCTCGAATTGACAAACCGTTTTCACCACCGTATTGTTGACATTTTTTCGAACAAATCTAGACCGGTCTCATTTTTTAAAAAAATTGCTTTACTACAATTATGAGCAACACATTACTACTCATTATGGAACACTTTACTACAATGTTTGTATAGTTAAAGTGTGAAGTATTGTAGTACATGTACTGTATAGGCGGAGTATTATACAGTGGCTTATAGTAATAAAAAAAATTTGATTGGAGCTTCCAGTGAAAGAATACGAAAAAATAAAAATTAATATGTATGCATGCATGCATGCAACAAAGGAGAGAGGAAGCTCGGAGGGTGCGCGGCCGTGCGGGAAGTGAGAAGGATACGTGTCGCGTTTTAAATGTAGGATCACTTTAGTTATAATACTCCTAAGAGTATTTTAGTCTTCGCGTGTGTGTGTATATATAAAAAAAATTGATTTTATAGGAAGAAGAAAGGAGGAAGAAAAAGAGAAAAAGAAAAAGAAGAAAGTGTGTGTGTGCATGCAGAATGGGTACTGTGCGTGAGCATGCATGCTGCATGTGCGTGCGTGTGTGGCTGTGCTGCATGTGCGTGTGTGTGCATGCTGCATGCGAGGCCAGGCGGCGTGCTGGGAGGCGAGGCGTCGTGAAGGCGAGCAGAGCAGCTGGGAGCACAAGCCGCGCGGGGTGGCGGCAGCTCTGCTGCGACCACGCCCAGTGGCGGCAGCCATGCAGGGTGGCGGGACCCGGTGCTATTTTTGTAATTTTTTTTCAGTGGATTATTTTATTAATTTCTATTTAACTGTTGATTATTCCGGGTATTTTTCCCTGAATTTGAAGGTCATAGGACGTGTCTGAAGTACCATAAACATCGAAGAGAGCTGCTATAGCTAGCTGGTCTTTGCTACATATTTAGTACAAAATTGCAGGCGAAAGGGACGGAGCTCGACATGCACGGTCCAAGCTGATTCTTGACTCGGCCCAAGTGATTCGCGTGAGTGGAGTGCCATTTATCCACGCTCATAACTCATATGGAGTCTCCAACACGCCGTTTCTGGTCAGTCGCCGCAGCTGTGGCCGGCACTTACTGAAACGTCTTATTCTCAGCTTTCGATGAAAGCCATGATCAGTACCGTCACCGTCCACAATTCCACATTATTGGAACAACATTTCCAATCCACGAGGAATTCGAATTGCATATGTGTCTCTTCTTTTTCTTTAAGAACATATGCAGCAGAATTGCATTTTACAATGATCCGACACGTACAGCTCAACTACAATACGAACCAATTAGCGTAGTTAATCTGGTTGCGGAATTAGTTATCACCAGAAACTCCAGCTAACTCCACGTAAGCGGCCGTTAGTGTACCACCCCTTTACTAGAGTAATCAGGAGAACAATCCTATAAGAAGTGGATCGCCGGAAGAGGGTAAAAACGCATTTTCAGTCAATGGTAATTGGTAGCTGTACAAAATTTTTCAACAAAGCAGAGAAGAAGCGATTTGATGGGCTAGTCATATATACTCATTGGAATATTTCGAAAGGAAGAAATCGAAGTTTTTTTTAGGACAAAAAAATATACATCGGCTTCCTACAAGTAATTGATGACCTCGCCAAAATTGATGTGCTGAACAGAACTATGGCTTTTGGCAATGATCATCATGGTTAAGAAGCTTGTTCTACTTCCCTAACCATTTTTGTAAAGGAAGTAGTTTGTCCCTGATCCTGTCTTGAAGGGGCCGTCCTCTTAGCATAGCCTTCCTCTTTATTTTGTTTCATTTTTTTGGTCAAAACTTCATGTATGGTTCATTTCTCTATACTCCCTCCATCCAACTTTGATCATCATATGAATAAAAAGAAAATTTTTAAGATTGATCAACATATAATGTTTGGGAGTCACCTTTTTCTTGGGTAGGCCACATGAGTCCCTTTGAATCGCGTATGGAACTAATGAGTGCCCAACCGCATGCTTGCATGCACATCGTTTTGTATGCCCACATGATTAGTAAATGGGATTAGTAAATGGAATATGGGGGAGTTATTGTTCTCTTTGGTCTTGGTGACAAATCTTATATGTTGATCACAGTTGGATGGAGGGAGTAATGATTAAGGCAGAGTACCTGCCACAGTTTCCAAAATATATATATGGTCCAACTGATGCAACTTTGACCCTAGTTAACATTACATTTTTTTAATAAACTTTAACAAAACTATAATATCGAAAAAATGCATTTTAAAACAAAAAACACTTTTTTCACTTTTTTGTCCAAACTAAATATTTGACATTATATTTTATTTGTCGATGTTTAAGAATATTCTCACCCATCGTGTAGAGGAAGAACAAATGTTACAAATCAAGAAACAATGGGTCAATCAACCAAGGAGGAAACATGGACATTATTTACCATGATTCGAGCCTACGGATAATAACTTTACTCCAATCTTTCTTCACTATATGATACTATAAAATAAAGACTAAACTAATGAAGAAAGCTAAACTAAGCTTGCAATTCCTATTCCTGAGCTTATGCGCTTTTTCGACACTTAAGCTTGTGCACTTCTAATCGCGTCACGCTATCATTCCTATGCTTGTGATCTGTTTGCCGTCTATCCCTCGTGCTCGTGGGTTGGAACCCTTACGTAGTCTTAGCAGCACCCCAAAGATCTTCTAAAATACAACACACTGAAATAAGGGAGTTAAATAGACAGGTTGATTTAGTGTATCTTAAGCTAAACGAGCATTTTCTAAAATACAACACACTAAAATAAGTTTCTAAGATTTGCAAACTAGATAAGAGTGAGAGAAAATTCTAGCATAGACTTTGCATGGTAACACGAAGGCGGTGGCGGTGGAGAAAAAAAAACGAAGAGCAGAAACTTGGCGCGAGGAGTTCCTACGCCCCTCGTCCCTCTAATTCCGGTGATCTCACCAGATTTGGAGAGGTGATGGGGTCCCTCTTCTCGTCTTGAAATTCTAGGTTTTGTCAGATCTAGTTTTTTTAGGGTTAGAGTTTGGGGTTCGTTTTGTCCTGTGTGACAACAATTTGATTTTGTAATAAGTTCTTTTAAAGATTGTGGCCATGTGATGTTTGCCTCAGTCGATCTCTTTGGTGGTGCTTTGTTAGGCTTGGTAACCCTGGTCCTCGACCTGTTTGTTGGCTATTGGGATTTGTATCCCCCTATGGTTGGAATTTTGTGCCAGGTTGTTGGGTAGAGTTACTTTACATGACGACTCTGAATGCTTTTATTGGTTTGTTGGTGCGGTCGATGGAAGCAGATCAGGGAAAAACGGTGGAAGAGTTGAATTGGGACGTTCGTGCATCATCTCTTGAAAGGAAAAGACATGCCCCAAAGGATGTGCAAAAATTTCTAGATGATACTAGTGCAAGCACCGTACCACGTAATACGTATGCTAGATATGCTTGATCCAGACGATAGGAATACAAGTTAATCTCAATACTATTTCTAGTAGATGTTGGTTTAATAGGTAGTATTTGTAATAGTTTACAATGATTGTAATTTTTTATGAATGATCTAATGAAAATTCAATTGTTCAAAAAAAAACACTAAAACAAAAAAAAAGACTTTTAACATAGAGATTTTCTTTCCTCAGAACTCTTTGCACGACCTACGATGGTGTGATACAAGATGGTCCATAATTATTTGTGGGTCACTGGCTAATCTATATGATCAGGGCTAAAGTATCTTTTCGTGCAAAGATGGATAGCGTTGGTGTTAATGCTCTGATCAACAAACAAGTTGATGTAATTCGTCCTCTGCTCTTAGATTTTTTAATCTGTATCAAGTGTTTCACCTGATACCGTCTGTATCGATAGGTTAATGATATGATTGTCATGTGCCTAAACCCTCTGGCATGCTCTGTCTACCATGGTGCTATTACAAGCTTGGAGGCCTTACTAAAGGTTTTTCTTAATCTTCATCTTTACTAATTCATTGGGGCCTATCCTATCATAGTAATCCAAGTGGTGCTAGAAATTTCTGTATTATTGAGAAAAAAGAAAAATAGCTGTAAATGCCTACAGTAATAGAAAGATAATTTAAACCGTCAATCTATAGATGGCTCAGATCTTGTATATATGCACATATGTTATAAAGGATATGTACCTTCATGTGCATTCAATCTGTATTGAAAGGTTTCAGACAATAAATTTAGTATACATGAAATTTTTTAAGGAGACACAGAGATAATTATATTTGGAAACATATGAGACAGATTTGAATTCGTGATAACAGTGAAAATCAGCCTTTGTTGTTAAAAACAATAGAATGATTTGAATTGGAAACATATGAGACAGATTTGAATTCGTGATAACAGTGAAAACCAGCCTTTGTTGTTAAAAACAATAGAATGATTTGAATTCCTATTAATAGTGAAAAGAAACTTCGTTTGTTGTTTAAAAAGCTATATAGCCAGTGACACACGATGAAATTTAAGATACTACTGATGGGATTTGGATGTACTAATTAGATGCATTAGTTTCTTTCCTTTGGTTGATGTGATGTTTGGATCAATGACGAGTTTTGACTATTAGGTATAGTGCGTTGTTTTGCCATGGTTCACAGCTTTGTGCACCTTTCCTAATTTAATGATTGATGAAGACATGAAGTGCTAACTTATTTCCAATTAAATTGTTTAAGCATTTTACTTTGCTTTGATTCTTATTTCGTTACCTATGAGGTATCTTACTTTCATTTTAACTTGCTGTCTAATTTATTTCATTTCAAGCTAGGGATTGCACATATCTTTGCTGATTGTAATATTAGTTTTCTTTTGGCCTTATCCTATCTACAAATTCTTACTTTTCAGGCAAGAGCTGATGTTCACATGTCTAAGCTTATTAGCAAGGCTGTAGTCACAGACCTATCTTCAACCGAATCAATGGTTAAGATTCTGCTCGATCACCATGTTGACCCCAATGAAGTCGATGAGGTATCTCTCCATCCCTCACCCCTTTCCCTCTCTTGTTTACCCCCTCTTTCTCTCATTTAGTTTGAAATGGTGTAGGGAATGTTTGAGGATGCGCCAATTATTGCTGCAGCGAAAAGAAATCAGCTTAGTGTCATTGAGCTCCTCATCAACCGGTCCAACCCCATCGAAGGTGTTGACCGGAACCTCAATGGTATAATGACTTATGTAGGATCTGCTGAATTTAAAGAGGTACAATGTGATGCTTTATCCTTTTTTGGGTTAAGGTAGCCTATGAGTTACATTTTGGTAACAGTTATATAAAGGGATATTTATATAGTTTAGTAGCTGTTAGCATAAATCTTTGTTTCTGATATAGATATAGCATGATGAAGCCTTTGGGCAACAAAATTTAGCACAATGAGTTTTATCATATATTGTTCAGGGGACCTTGTTACTGTATTTGCATGTATATGGATATGTGTATGTTAGTACAAATTTAAATAAACCCATACACAAGGTTGTTAAGGTGTAAATACTGAAAAGCGAGGTGACAATTTATTAACTATTTACTGTCATTTAGGACATGGATAATCTGATTATATTGGACCATATTTCTACATGATGCAGCATGATGCAGTTCATAAAGAACAAAGGGTTGCAGCACTACATGAACGCATGATGGAGGGTTTGAAGAATACAAATTATCTCTTGTCTGCGATTTGCTGTGAAGTTATAAATCTATAAATCTGACATAACCTTATTTCCTAGTGCGCGAGCGCATAATTTTTTTTGTTTCTTTTTTTTTGCAGGCATTAAAAAATGACATGAATGACCTCGAATGGGACAGGTGCAAGAGCCTTTGTGACTTTTACATCCTGCTTAGTATTGATGGTCTTAAACCAGAGCTTCAATCTGAAGTTCTTCGTCGCCTCGCTCTTGACTTTCAAAGACTGAAGGTGTTCATTCTCCTTATAGATCAAGTAGTTTGGGTCAAAGTTGTCTACTGTTTTGGTTTTTTTTTTCTAATGCTTCACTATGTGAAACTATCAGAACAACCATAAGGCGATAATGGCTTTTAAGGCATCTTTGGCATTGGACCCTGGCAATGATGCGGCAGATAAAGGGTTGAGGTAAGTTTGTTTCATAAGCCTTTATTGATTGAGCCGTCATAAATGATTTACCCTTTCCAGAGCTTTATATGATAACCATAACTTTGCAGAGTCGCCTCAGGGGACACAGAAGGGCTCGGTAACAGCAGCAAAATCTAAGTGCCTTGAGTTGCAAAATTTTGTAGAACTAATAGGAGAGAGGGAGGAGCGGGCATGGGCCGCGTGCTATCGGATGTATGACATGTACATGTTGCCTTCTCATTGTTTTTGGGTAATTGGAGCTGCGTACGGTCTGATGTTGATTACCAAAGTACTGTAGAATTAATAACTGAATTCTACTTGTAATGGTGATGACTGGCCGTCTGTATTATTGCAATGGCAGACGTGTTTTGGTCCACCGTTTGGAACATCTCGTTGGTATTGACCCTTTTTTTGGCGTAGTGAGCTCTGCTCCCTTGATGGTGGAAACCTTAGAGGGCGAAGTATTTTTGCAAAGTCCCCTTGTAAAGGCCTCGTGGTGAACCCAGCCAACACATCTCGGAAATGCGTAATGAGGTTTGGCCACCTCGGCGTGATGGATATCACAACTCGTGGGGAAAGTTGTACAACCTCCGCAGAGGACCCTCACATGTTTAGATGGTGGTTTTGGGTGATTTGGTTTGGTTTGTCTTGGTGGGCTGCCATGGGTTGACCCTAGTTGTTAAGATGTGATGTTTGGACCTTTAAGTTCGGGGCAGGTGAGGTGATCACCTGTGCCTTGTGTTGGTTGGGAAACTCTCACATAGTAACTAGGAGGTTTAATAAAATCTGACCAACTAAAATTTGTGCTCCGCAGTCCACCATAAGCCTTCCTTGTGTTTACGCCAAACATGTCATCTTTTACTACACTTGCGGAATACATTTTGATGTACTCACCGTTTTCCCTTTGACCCCCCCTCCTGTGTCTCCCCCTCCCTAAAAATGCTCCAGGTGATGAAGGCCATGAAGATCTAGGATGCGACCCCTGGTTGATTGCCTGTGGCTATGGAGCTTCGCTTCCGCACAGAAATGAACTTTATGTTGTAATCTTCATTTTGGACCCACAGGTCATTTTGTATTAGTAAACGTGATATGGTGATGTAAACATTGATGAAGTCAAACTTTACGTATGAAATATGATCCTGGCATACATAAAGTGAGCACCTGGTTGTGTTTATAAAACCGTGCGTGACAGGGTAGCTATTCCCCGAATGACCGGTATTGCCACAGACCGATTTCAAAAATGGATTCCTGACATTTTTTCGGACAAAACGAGACCACACTTGCCATATAAATTTTAAATATTTAAATTTTAAATTTTTTTACTACAAAAAAACCAACCAAACACCATCTCTGTATCTACACATCCAGTATCTCCTGAGCCTGGCTGAGTTCGTACGAGCCAGGCTCACGAGGGAAGGCAACCAAACAGCCCCTAAATGCTCGCCCACATCTACACTATGGCCACCGACGCACGGTACACCAATGTCGCATGCAGATATCAGAGATGTAGAGATGGATGTTTTGCTCTTGTGCCTATCGAGGACACCATAAAACCTTGAATCCTTGGCCACATCGGCTGTTTCGTCCCACGTTAGAATCCGCCCAGCCGCCGCGTAGGTTACGAACCGTCAAACGTTTTGTATTACGCCGCTGATAAAACACAGTACAAGGGCATTTCAGTCCTTTAGCATAGATTCTATTTTTTATTTTTAAATTTATTAATCCAGCTGGCACTAACGAAGTATTAACATTACGGGTAAACGACAATTTCGTTTCCAAAACTCGAGGGCAAATTCACAAAGTACGAAAATAAAGAGTAAAATCACAATTAGACTTACAGTGGAGTTAACACCGTTAAGTAATGAGGGTAAACTATAGCGTCGTTTTAAAAAATCAAGAGTAAAATCACAAGGTGGCAAAAGTAGGGGTAAAATCACCATTCGGCTTCAAAACAGGGGTAAGAACGCAATTGCCCCTTTAGTTTTACATAGTAGTATGCCACTATAAATTTTTGTCATGGCTATTTCGTAGGCACCTGCGAAATGTTGATTTGCGCAGGCGCCTACCAACAGGGTGCGCATGCAGATGCTTTCCATGTACTACTCCGTCTCTAAAAGCTTGACGTTTTGGAAAAAAATTGAATAGATTAAGGAGGGGTATATGTAGGTAGGAATCTAGAATACTTTATAGTGTTGGTAGGAGAATCTACAGGTACTTTATAGTGGTGGGAGGAGAATCTATAGGTATTTTATAGTGGTGGGAGGGGAATCTAGCATTTATTATCCTAAAACGTTATTTTTAAAGGAATAATTTTTAAGTTCTAAAATGACTAAGCTTTTAAGGACGGAGTGAGCAGATGCAGCCAAGCGCGCAGTACAGGATCAGCTTTGCAGCAGCTAGGCGCGCACAGCAGAGAGCAAAGTCACTAAGGCTCTGTTTCATTCAGCTTATAATCAGATTATAAGATGCAGCTTAAAATTTATCATTTTTGTACCGGTTATATTTTGAAATATTTTATAGTTATTTTTTCGAAACTTCGCACAATTTGTCTCAAAGATCTCAAAAAAAAAATTCATATTTTTTTTGGCTCTTTAAATCTTCTATAAAAACACTACAACCTTTTCAGATTATAATCTAACCGCCCAAAGAAACACAGCCTAAATAATGCACACATGCGATATGGGCCCCACGTGCTGGGCGTTAATTCCACAACCTATCAAAAAATCTAGGGAAAAAGCTGCATAACCCCTGCAGCGCACACGAAAGCATCACATGCAGCAGCATCCTCTTTGTTTGTAGTATTTGTTTACTATAAATTTATTTTGTTCTTTGTTGATTATAGATTTATTTTATTATTTGTTTATTATTGATTTTTATTATAGATTCATTTTGTTTTTTGTTATTATAGATTTATTTTTTAGATTTATTTTATTTTTTAGTATAGATTTATTTTATTTTTCTTAGTGGAACTTTTTAGTATTGATTTTTAATCTTAAATATCTTCGGCCCTTTATTTTATTCTGTGCCTTTTTTTAAAAAAAAGGACCATATGCATGTTGGTTTATTTTGTTTATTATCTTAACAGTTCAATCACGTTTATTTCAGTGAGTTTTAACTATTGTCCCACCTTTTGGTTCACCGGAAAAACAACAATGATATGGTGGAAGAAAATTCGGGTGCATGCTTTGGTACCCTGTATTTTTTTGTGCCAACCGCTATGTGCACTTTGCTACAAAGTCGCTGCATTTAGCAAAGTTGCTACTGCCGGCATGCATTTTTGTATTGCGGCTGCGTAGGTGTGGAGCGCCTGCAAAAAGTACTTGAATGCAGGCGCCTCCACAGTAGATGCTTCCATAAATTTTTTGTTTTGTCAATAATGTCATTCACATCACAAAGAAAACACATCGGGTGCCTTCAAACATTACAATAGCATGCATGCTTGTATTTAAATTGTGGGGGAATTGGAAGCTTGTTCGACAAAGTTTTAACAGACGGATAAACAACACTTGACCGAGCCATGCATGCTGCTGGCCCATTCTTTTATTGTAGCTAGTGACTAATGATACATTAGAGGTTAAAGCTAAAGCACACCCTGACTCACTATTTGTTGTAGCTAGGGACTGATGATACGTAGAGGCTAAAGCACATCCTACCTCACAATTTCTGGACTCCGCCGTTTGCTTAAGTGGAGGCAACGCCAACGCATTCCACCAGATGATTCTTTTTCAGGAAGGCCTGCACGCACGCGGCACGCCATTAGATTACAACCGATTAGTTGCTTATATAATTAAATAGATAAAGCAACCACGCTTCACCAAGCATGCTCTCGTATCATACGTACTGCACAGAATGTTTGCTACTATTGACTTTTGAACACACGTATGATCATTCGTCATCTTATTAAAAAACTATATATGCATGTAAATGTCTTTTTTTTTGTTACTTGCTTTACGTTAAATGTATTTTAAGTATGACTTACATTTGCACTGGATTTTTGAATAAGACGAATGGTTAAACGTGTGTCCAAAAGTCAACAGTGACAATCATTTTGGAATGAATGCTCAAACGTGTGTCCGAAAGTAAACGGTGACGTACCTCGTGCATTTGGTTTATTGCGGCGTTGATGGCAGCGACCAGAGCCTTGGCGTCGTCCTTGTAATCGGCGTTGATCTCGTACTGGCCGTCCTTACCTTCCACCGCCCGGAACTGGAAGATGGGGGACACGCAGCCCGCGGACATGCACGTGCCTGGCCTGCCCGCCTTGTTGGCCCAGGCTTTCCCTCCCGGAGAGAATTCACTCATATCTTTCCTTGGAACACAACCACTCAAGAAGATTAACAAGAACACTATATTTGGTGCAGCCCGGCAACCACCGTGCGCTGCGTTTTCTGCTCTATTATTCCTCCCACACTCAACTGCAATTACAAATGCCTTTATATAGGCTAACACACGCACAGCCTCTCGGCCACGCACGCACACGATTACACGATGCTCCCAGCCACGATCTGCATATACGCGCGTAACAACCCACGTACTTGACCACACGCCTCCGCGGAGTGCGCCCTGAGGACCCAGCCACTCACGCATCATGGCCTCCTCGGCGAACTGCATTCCTGAGGACTCAGTCACTTCCAACTGCAGGTTGCTCACTACATGCAACGCTCTGTTCACTCCATACAACGTGCTGCATGCAAACACAAACTAACTAGCTAATACTAATTGACTCATGAATGTAAAGCTACGGCCTCAACAAGAACCAGCTCGTTTCCGGCCACTACTTGCTAATGAACAAACTAACACACTGTATAACACACCAATGTCAAGATTAGTGCTAACACGCCTGCGCCACCACCACCAGCTGGTACGAGACCTTCATCTCCAGCGTGATGAACGCGGCCACGGCGTTCGCCGGCGAGGCCATGGCCGTGGGGCGCTGCATCAAGCGGCTGGACAGCCACGCCAAGATGTAGGCCACCCCAGACGACGAGCCTTGCGGCTGACTGTTGAGGGCTCTGATCATGTCTGCCACCTCGCCGTGGAGGTCTCCCAGGTCCAGCCCGATCCAGAACTGGTGCTCCTGCACCAGCGAGTCCCACCGCAGCTGCAGCTCACTCCCGGTGATGCTGACGTCGACTCCTCCTCCCGCCGCCGCACTGGCCACGAAGGACTCCTTGATCGTCCTCACCACCTTGTACACCACCACGTGCTGCACCACCAGCGGAGAGGGAACTCTCGGCATCGGCTCGCCGTCGTCGAGGAGGGGCCTCTGGATCCGCACGCTTTTCCTCTCCGCACTGTCCACTCCCAAGTGCTGGACGCTGACTGTGAGCACCTCTTGGTCGTCGCAGTTGTGGAGGACGTCGCCTTCGGCGGCAGTCACCTGGAGGTGGAC
>SPJY01009817.1:0-13323 GCA_005191435.1 Raddia distichophylla | reverse complement strand
TCGTCCTTGCCGTCAACTCACCATAGTTTCCTTTATCAATCTGTGCCCTTTCAGAGTTTGTAACGCTCTGCGCTGCTCTCTCTGTGCCTCATTTTTTTTTTCTTGCAACAATCGTTTCCTTTTTGTGGTCTGCATCTGCTGCTGGAATCTTCAGCACCATTCTCAGCCCCCCAATCCAATGTCATATATGATCACCGTCCGCCGCCCTACTGCCCATAGAGCTTTTTACGTTGTTCTTTCATCATCTCCTTTTTGACAAACTCCCGTGCTTTCTGTCTCGGAAATGGCCAGACGGTCGGAGATGCGCACGAAAATCAGCTATATTTTCTGCACGAATTCGGAGCCAGGAGCGTCAGGACAGGCATGTGTCATGTGTGACTGGGATTGAGTGAACACTGCAAGATCGAAAGCAGATTCGAGCTGTTTGCCCACGATGTCGATGTGATGCGTCTATACGACTTCCTTCCTTTCCTACTTGGCAATTATTGGGCCTTGCGTGAGATACAAGGTCGAGCGTGTCGTCTGCTCGATCTACGAGCTTGTTAGTCCATCTTAATCCGCATCAAATTTGGTTGCATGGGCGTGCATGCCAGTTAGCAGTTGGCTCTCACTGTGGCTCAAATTTGTAATAAGTGCTCTCTCCCTTCTCCACATCATCTCATACGTCGTGTGTTAAAGTTTAAAGACGGTGACGATGAGTACCATTGTACATGATCATGTAAAGCATGAGCCTATAGTCCGGCTTGACTCGAGTTCAGCTCATTTGCATCCAAGATTTAGCCACTTGGCACCACATAGCAGTACATGTACCATCTATGTTTCGTAAAATCGTTGAAGTTTCAATACCTTGGAGCTTGTTTCTACGTTCCAAAAGATTTCAAAAGGGAGAAAACGAAGAGCATGAGGACGTGATTGGGCCGGGGGACATGCATGGGTGGAGCACCATGGAGTGTGGGCAGGCAAGCGGATGTGTGTGTCATGTGAACCACACGAGGTGGAGGCCGCCATCTCCTGACCTCTGCTTCAGCCACTAGCCAAGCTAGTAGCCAGGAGCCCAGGACGCACTACACTACAGTACTATCGTCGATTAATCGTCAATCGTCGTGGCCACATGAACTCGTGGCCACTGCAGCCACCGAGCCCCGATCGATCGTACGGATGGCTACTGCCATCGCCAGTTCGCCACACGCCAATCGGACGGCTGCGGTTGTGTACAGCTGCGGCTATACTCTTCAAAGGATTAGCTATAGAATTGGCTCTTAAAAATAATATGGGTTTATATGCAATAAATGCATCCGCTGTAGACCGGCTTTTGGTTAAGGCCTTGTTTTTTTCAGCATACCGTACCGTTACGTATTACTGTAGCAAATTTTGTTATTTTTATATAGCCTATATGCTGTCATAATTTGCGACGATTTTTTCGTGACTTTTAGTAGTTGTTCCAAAGATTCTAAAACTATTTTTTAATTATTTTTGTATTTTATAATCTTTAAACCTCATTTTGAAGGCTTTTAAATTTGCTACAGTAATACGCCAACGCAACGATACGCTGAAAAGAACAAGGCCTAAGAGCCGGTCGCTATCATTGTTCTCTCTCCCGCATATAGTAAAAAGACCAGGTGAACTCTTTATAACTAGTTGATTTGGAACCTATTATTTTTCGTTTAAAATTTTAAGGTTTTTTTTTTGGCAAAAGACTAAAGAAAAGAAGCGAGAGAAGACGGGGATATAAAGCTGCAGCTCAGGATCCAAACATACTTTGGCCACTATTGTTTTTGGTGCGGAGTGTTCCACCACTAGCCTCAGTTCCAGCAAATATCCACGGACGAATGGCTTCACTTCCACCTCCATTTGCTCGCTGATTTCATTTCAGAACCAGCAGCGCGCTGAAAGCGGATATATAGCCAGATCCAACCAAAACTTATCAGACAAAGATACCATACCAACACAAAGATACCATACCAAAGGCAAATTGTACTGTACCGCGATGCCGCTATCAAGATGATTAATTTAGCTCTTATGCATTGTCTGCATCGATCGCAGCAGTGAATATAATTCGGGACCATTTCAGACGATCGAAGAACTGGTGATTGGTGAACTGGTGACACCGGCCTGGATTGATTGTACTTGAGATTCTTATTTAGCACGAGGACTCTAATCTTTTGCGTGTCCTGTGTCCCATGTCCAAAAGATTAGGGTTCATGGAGCTGGACGCTTTACTTCCAGTGTCAGAGACCCAGCTGCAGGCTGCAGCTGGCCCGTCCGATCGGTCGTGCTACACGACCGTGTGGCGTGGATCATGGTCCGATCAGACGTGTGTGTAACTGCAAGGTCACTGGTCCTATATATATATAAGCTTCATCAGCACTTGAGCGCTAGCATCCAGCTCCAGCTCTGAACTGAATGATCTGACTCCATCTGTGTGAATTGTGAATTTGTGATCAGCTCTGAGGAGATCAGGAGAGGTCAGCCACTGTACTGACGCCGAGGCGTCGAGAGTAGGCAGGTAGAGCTAGCTAGCTAGCTAGGCATGGGGAAGCTCGCTCTCGGCCACCACCGCGAGGCCACCGAGCCCGGCTGCGTCCGCGCCGTCCTCGCCGAGCTCGTGCTCACCTTCCTCTTCGTCTTCTCCGGCGTCGGCTCCGCCATGGCCGCCGGTGCGTGCGTGCACACCTGCACACGCGCGCGTTTCTTGACCTCTTATCTTACATGCGTATGTGTGCAGGGCGGCTGGCCGGCGGCGGCGACACGATCATGGGGCTGACGGCGGTGGCGCTGGCCCACGCGCTGGTGGTCGCCGTCATGGTGTCCGCCGGCCTCCACGTCTCCGGCGGCCACATCAACCCGGCCGTCACGCTCGGGCTCGCCGCCGGCGGCTACATCACGCTCTTCCGCTCCGCCCTCTACATCCTCGCGCAGCTGCTCGGCTCCTCCCTCGCCTGCCTCCTCCTCACCTTCCTCGCCGCCGGCGAGGCCACGCCGGTGCACGCGCTCGCGGCGGGGGTGGGCGCGCTACAGGGGGTGCTCATGGAGGTGGTGCTCACCTTCTCGCTACTCTTCTCCGTGTACGCCACCGTCGTCGACCAGCGGCGGGCCGTCGGCGGCCTCGGCCCGCTGTTAGTGGGCCTCGTCGTCGGTGCCAACATCCTCGCCGGCGGGCCCTTCTCCGGCGCGTCCATGAACCCGGCCCGCTCCTTCGGGCCCGCGCTCGCCTCCTGGCAGTGGGCCAACCACTGGGTTTACTGGGTCGGGCCGCTGATTGGTGGGCCGTTCGCTGCGCTTGTTTACGAGGGCCTCTTCATGGTACGGCCTGGCCATGAGCCTCTTCCCAGGGACGACGCGGGCTTTTAGACCTTCGTGATGTATTAACGTACGGAGTAGCTCTTTTATTTTTTAATGTGAAGTGATTGTGTACGTGATGTAATGCTGTTTGAGCCCTTGTAGCTTGTACTCCCTAGCTGTCCGTGAATAACAATTTTCTTCAATGCCTTAAATAATTTAAAGAAATCGGTCCACATGCACTATGCATCTAGCTACAAGGGCATTGAGTGTAAGTTTGAGAGTTGTCTAGAGAGGCATTGGAGTGTAAGTTTGATTAGTTCGGTTTGTTTTTGGCCACCGTGTGGATAATGCACATGTGCTGACTGTATTTGGGTCAAAAGTAATTTTCAGTCAGGTTCTACCTTTCTCTTATGCGAGGAAAGTCATTTTCACATGTACATGTGGGTACATATATCCCATGAGCATACAATGCGCTTTAAAATTTGTGCTCAGACCATTATTCACCTCCTCACACGTCCATTTACAAAAACCTCATGTACTTTCGATTCATGCGAACTAGTCCATCTGCCTCTTCCTACCTCTCTCTCCACACCCCCATCGACGGCCACCACCCGCCGCCGCTAATGCCAGTGAGCACCGATCGGCTCAAGCTCGATCACGCAGGCGCTGACCTACCGACGTTGTCGTCGCCCACCTGCGTGTCCCATTGTCCCGCCGATGCTCACCAGGCTAGCTCGGCCTCACGCCGCCATGTTGGCCTCTGCGTCGCCTTACATCGCGTTGTCGGGCCGTGAGCATGATGTGGCCGCGCCGGCATGGTTGGCTGCCGTTGGGGAGGTGGTCGGCGACGGTGGCGGCTGACGCCCAACTCGGGAGAGAGGAGAGGAGGTGAGAGAGGAGTAAGAAGAAAGACCCGATTGAGGTGTTCTGTGCTGGATCTTGTCATTGCAGTTAGTACTTGTCCACAAATTTTACATTTACCTGATTTTCTCACTAGCTTGCCGCCGACAAGCTCCTTCACCTCGTTGAAGTTGTCCCACACTGACAACCAGTTCACTTGAGTCCTCTTTGATCCAACAACATCGGAGGCTGAATCACATGTTGATCATGTCCTGAAAGATCTGCATGGTGTTTCCCCCATTCCTTGTGTTTATGTTTCATCATCATGACCCTACAAACTATGACTAATCGGTTCATGATCCTCTGGTCTTAAGTCAAACTTCAGGCTAAGATGGGATTCATCATATGGATCGGCCATTACAAAAAGCTACAATTGCAAAATAAAGGAATAAATAAATTTTAGAATATGATTTGAGAAATACAACAAAAAATGCTATAATGCAATTGTACAAACCTTACGGTCACGCTATGGAATCTGGAATTTTGAATTATTTTTTGTAAAATATTTCAAGCTTTGTACAAATTTGAAAGGAACAACTAAATTCTCAGCTCACAATGCAGACAAAAAAGAATAGCTCGCAAGATGGTGTGGCGGGAGGGAGGAGGGACCTCGCCTATTAATAGGAAAAATTCGACATTTTTTCCATTTTATTTTCCAATTTTTAGGCCTCAACGGTCACAAAACGACTATAATCGTCAACGGTTTATAGCTGCCAGCAGGTCGGGCCTGCTCCAACAGCAGGTAGCAGTCGACACCGCAACGGCTGGCCCGTGCCCGTGGGCCTAGGCGCTGGCACGTTGCTGCCGCTGCGGTTCGCTGCGCAGTGCGTGCCGGCCTACTGGGCCGCTGCCCGTTGCCTTGCACTGCGCGCACGCCTTTTCATGCGGGTGGGGAGGAACGGGCAGGAGGGAGCCACTGGAGGGAAATTTTAAATTTCAAATTTTGCTATAGTTTTTCGGGCCAAACCGGCCCGGCTACACGAACCGAACCGTGCTAGCCCCGACAGGTCGACACTAAATCCCAGTCATGGTTCACTTATACAAACCGGGCCGTCCCGGTTCATTTTTACAACGAACCGGGCCAGCATGGCCTACCGTGATAGGCCGCTCGGGATTAGTCCCATATTGCTAGTTGAGACAAAGTTGTACTAGCATATAATGTCTGTTGTAGTCAAACATATAACCCCGAGTTAACCCTTTTGGATGAAGCGAGGCCGAAAGTCCAAAAAGGTGCTATGCATGCGTGGGCCAGCCCCGTAGATGGGCTAGACTCTAAACGAATTTGGACCAAAGTATTACAAGCAGTTTCTGTAATAGTACTTGAATGGATTACTAAAGAATGAAAAAGAGAAAAGCTATGAGGCTGATGCACATTGCATAGACAAAATCATGAAGTTGTGTGTGGATGCCACTACCATTTCCAATCATATATTGAAACGCGGATCCTAACGGTTTGTAGGCCAAATCTAGATTAGTCATCGCATCCATAAAAAATCTTAAAAGTTTGATGGTTCCACAAAAATTCTTAACAATTTGATGGTTCCATTTCTCGATTTGGGCTTTAAAGCTAGTTCTTCGTCGTTGTGATCTCACGCTTAGCTTTCTTGTTTAACTTGAAGCTAAACGAAGACTTTTCCCCGATAGAATTCAGATTTAGAAAACTGGTTCAAGAGAAACTTCAAAATCTTTTGATGCGACAAAAAGCAACTGGTGGCAGCGAGTAAAACAAAAATGGGTCAAATTGGGTGATAAGAACAACACTTATTTTCAAATCTTTATGGCATCTCTGTCCCAAGATGGTCACTACTTCTCAAATCACCATTCTAAGCCGAATAATCTCTTTCATCTTTCAAGGCCAAAATGATAGATTCTTCACCTTCTTGGATACTATTGACGCCAAAAAGGGTTGGTTGATACGCACACGCCTCGATTTAAGATGCGTACGCTCGAGATTGGTCCTGATCTTCCGTCGTAGGAGAAATCCGCAGAGGGGCGAGTTGTGACTTTGACGAAGGAGTGGCTAGCCACGATCCAAAAACGCAACCAGCACCCTCGCAATTACTAAACCACTCCTCGATTGGTTATAAACCGTGTCAAAACACGACCGACCTGTTCACGAAGAACGACCCAAGCAATTCGACGAGAATTGAAAGAGCAACAGCGGAAGAACATCACTCTAACATGAATGATTGTGAGACTCCAAGTTTGGGTCCGAGAGGCCTTTACAAAGCAATGACTAAAATCCCAAATCAAAGTCTGACTCCCCTACATGTGGAAGATGATTAATAAAAGGCTAATCGTGCGTAGCTGATGGCATGCATGTAAGCTTCGTTAAATTGCGGCCACAATAAAAAGAAAGCATTGATTTTTGTGGTTATTGCGCCTTGGTACATGCCTTTCCTACATGACTAGAATTGGATGGACATCTTCTTGCGTGCATAATACTAGAATTCTTCATGGCTGAAAATAAGGAGCGTGCCACAAAAATCTGATTTTCCATCTCTCCTAGTCTCCTTTCTTGTAACCATATAGTTGAATATCCTTCTCACGTTAGCATCATGTGCACCTTTTTCCTTGTTCATGCAATTTCTTGTCTCTCACAGGAAATTATTTCGAGATGCCATCACATCTAATAAGAAGTAAAGAACAACCATTAGGTAGTATCATTTGCTTTGTAATTAAATAATTATTTTGTTCAAGAAACAAATTCACCTTTTGTCCAAGACGTCGTGCACGAGATCGTGTCATTGGACCTTGCATTTTAACTGAGTCTTCAATGTGCGAGCTAGTGATGTCCTCATCAATTAGTGCCAAGCCACCAACACTGTTGGATTAGGATGCGAATCCTGATAGCACCAAACTCGAGTTCGTGGGCGTACCAGTCGATTTGTTTCTGTAATCAGCAAGGTAACGTAGAAACCACCAATCATGTTGTAGATTGAATAGTCAACGGTGCAGAGTAGATGATCTAGCAACTATGCCATAAGTTGTGCAATCAACAAAACAAGATAAACGAACTATCGGTTTAATGAAACATCAATCCGATAGTACGAGTGGTGGGATCTAACTCCTTCAATAGACGGAGACGTGCAGCAATACCACAGAAAGATAATATCTTGATGTCGACGGCGAGAAGATCAAACTTAACCAAGATAGTATTCACCAACAGAGTAAATACAAGCAGAAGATCGGACCAAACCGAGTCAGTTCTTACTTACAAGGTAAAACTGATACGAATGGATTGATCGGATTCAAAACTACAACCTAAGATATGAAGAAGGTAAAGGCAGACATAAAAGTAGATTGATTTATTGGTCGAGTACCCTTGCATAATGCATCATGACACATATTTACACTAGTAACACATGGACTTATGGCTCAAGACGGACCCAAACTCTTATATACTAACTTATCCGTAACAAAACATTTTAGACTCTAATTTGCCTAACTTAAATTCAGAAAAACTTATTAAACTTGTTGCGCTCGCTATGGTGGGGCAGTGTTCAATGAGTCGAACGCTCGACTCCCGGTGTTTCCCTATTAAAAATCATTAGATATTTTAAATTTGATTCCAAAAATCAAAATCCAATTTATGTAAGTTATTTAAATGAATTTATTAACGAGGCAATCTAAGAAACACAACAAACATATGTTATATATTCTTTCTTGAAGAATTATTTTACTAGGTTTTATCGAGTTTTGACGAGCCATGTGCATCGCGCAGGAGGTGCCTATGGGGGAGTGTTAGAGAAATCGATGATGGGTCTGCATCCCATCCAATGGCACACCCACAACCAAAACTCTCTAATCCAATAGACAGTATATATAAAGAGTGGAAATTCCGCCGATTTGTATCGATGATTCTCAAAATAAAAAAAATGTGAGAGAAAGAATTGCACAAGTGGTTCCCTAGTATCTCTGTCTCTATATAATGTGTTTGTGTATGATGTATTTGATTATCACTGAGATAAAAGATAATGTAGAAAACCCTATAGCGAGGTTCTCGAGTATAGGCGCTCGGACCAGCCGGTGATGGTTGAGCTACGACGAGCTCTCTCTCTCTCTTGCTATGGGCAAGTTGCCGTTGCTGGAGTGAGAGCAAAGCACCTAGCGCATGCATGCATGCATCCAGGCCAATCGGAGATGAAACACAAGGGCTAGCCAACTCCAACCTTGTTGCATTTCTTTTGCTAGTGATCGTAGATATTACCCTTGATTTTCTTTACCGCATCATATATATGGATTGTCGCAAAAGCATATTTTATTTTATTGCAACCAGCTTCTCAAATTTTTTGTAAGTATTTAATAGAAATTTTTCATATATTTTTTCAAAATGTTGCAATGGATGTAGCATATCATCGATTCATTATTGTTTCAAACTTTCGTGCTAGCCATTCGAGTATGTCTTGATGCAATGAATAAATCCATCAATCTAAAGTGAGTCTAGCTGCGTGTAGAAAAACAAATTAACTTTCGCAAGCAAATACCAGCTCCACAGCAGAAAGTGGTTTCCGAGAAGAGGCGACTCGCGTGGCGAATAGGGTTCCTCCGCCGCCGCCGCCGCCGGCGGGCGGTGCCCCGGCCCTGCCGTGGTCCTCCCCCTCCTTTCTCGCCAGGCCGTCCTGCTCTCGCTTCCCATCCCCGCCACCTCCCAGCAGCACCCACCTCGGAAGCCCGGTGCGTCGCCCGCGCCGTTCTTGCTTGAAATCCACGGCGAATCCCCGTCTCCTTGCTGCCTTCAATGCTAGTGACAACGGATCTGCTCCTGGAGGCGTCAAGCAGCGCTGCAATCCGGTGGATGCGACTGCAAATCTTCCTCGACACCCAGGCACGAAGAAGGTCAGCTTCTCTAAGCCCCTGCAATTGGGTCGTCCAGATCTGGCTATTGCAGCGCAGTTACTACCGACCAGTCGGCGATCCTACACCGAGGCTTTGTGTACTCCAGCACCTCGACGCATTTACTCAGACGCTACTCCAAGCAGCAATGTCTCCTACCGGCCACGCCTTTACTCCAGTGCTTTCTCGAGGAAGAGGTGCTTCAAATGCTTTGCCTCTGACCACCTGGTAGCGGAGTGCAGAGACCCCGTGAGGTGCAGGGCGTAGCGGTCACCTTGCTCGCAAGAAGCGGCGCCCATAGCACACCTTCATTCTTCACCAAGGGCGCCCTCGCCCCGCCCTGGCACGCCAGCGGCCGGTAAGGGCCAGGCCGTCGCCATGGTTGCGGCGCCGCGGCGCCGGAGCCAAAGGAGGCTGTCCCTCCTACAGCGTCTGGCGCTTCGACTCCGATCGCTCCATCTATTGTGGATGAACTCGTGGCCACCGATCTGGCTGCCCACATCGTCGCCAGCGCGAGCGTTCCTGGTTCCGGCTTCGAAGCTACTCCGACATCTCACCCGGCTGGTTTCTCCGCCATTCCTTCTAAAATACAAGGCCCTCAGGTGCAACCCTCTACGGCTTCCCAGGAAGATGACTGCCCAGCCGCCGCTAATTTTTTCAGCGATCTCACTATCGTGCCTCGCCCTCCAATCCTATAGGTTTACCAGCGCCGGCACGTCACGCCTCGTTCCCCGCCATTGCGGCGCAGTGCGTGGCTTGCGGCCAAGTCTAGCTCCAGACTCCCCGCCGAGGCTAAGGCGTGGCGCCTCATTGTTAAACGCCTGCAGCCATGGTTGAAGTCAAAGGTGAAGCCACTGGAGGAGACAACGGCCTTAAAAGAGCTCCTTGTTGCGCCATTGGACTCAGCGGCAGTGAAGGCCCTAGCTAGCTTGGCGCGCCTGGATTTGGCGAACGGCCAGGACCGCCCCGTGGAGGAGCCTTCCTCCGCCCATGTTTAGGAAGCCCCAAGTCTTCCTCCAGTTGTTGTGCCATGCAACAATGAATTTTGGCGTTCGCAACGAGGCACGACGGACGCGCCGGCGGCGACGTAGGCGAATCTCGCTTTTGCAGACCCAGATCCCTTCTTTGTTGCGGCATTCGGCAACTGCCGCCCGGTATATTAGCTCTTCTGTCAATCAGAGAGCACCAGCCTACCTTAATCTTTACCGTTTGCTATATGTAATGCAACCCAGGATACTTGTCGATCATGGAACTTGTATTTTGGTCTTGAACTGCTACGTTCTCTGTTCTGGATGCTGTGGGCTTGTCAGTGCTATATGTTTATTATCCAAAACGTATCTTATTCGGATCTTCCTACGACTTGATGATTAATAAACTGCGTCTTCTCAACTGGAATGCTCGAGGTCTCGGCACAACGGCTCGTAGAAGTGTTCTGCGCAACCTAATCTCCTCGTCCAGGGCAAAGATTGTATGTGTTCAGGAAACCAAGCTCTGTAGCCACGACGCTAAGATCATTAATGAGTGTGCCGGGCACATTTTCTCTCAATGCCATGCCGCTAAGCCTGCGGATGGCAGCCGTGGAGGCATCATGCTGCTGGTGCACAATGACTTCTTCACCTTAAGCTCTATCCACATCACTGAGAACTGCCTCTCTGCCATTGTCCATCCCACAAATGAGGGGCAACCTTGGAAGCTGACCGTGGTGTACGGACCTCAGACCACTGCGGCAAAGCTCCTTTTTCTTAAGGAGCTAATTGACCACCAACCTGTGGACCCTAATCAATGCTGGCTTATCATAGGTGACTTTAACCTGATTTATCAAGCTTTCAACAAGAGCAACAACAACGTAAACCACTCCCTAATGAATGCCTTCCGTGCAACTCTAAACCAGCTAGAGCTTAAGGAGCTTCCACTTTCCGGAAGAAGGTTTACTTGGAGCAATGAACGTCGGCACCCTACCCTCACCAGAATAGATCGAGCCTTCTGCAATTCAAACTGGGACTCTGCCTTCCCCTGGATGACGCTTCAAGCCCTTCCCACTCTTATGTCTGATCACACCCCGCTGCTGTTGACCGAAACTGTTGAGCAAGATGGAGCCCGTTGCTTCAAATTCGAGAATTTTTGGTGCCGCCTCGAGGGCTTCGACGAGGTGGTCAAAGGTTCCTGGCAGAGTGTTGTCGCTTCGCCAAACCCATTCAGAAGGTTGCACATCAAATTGGCTAGGGTAGCAAAAGCCTTATCTCGCTGGGCGAAGAACTCTATAGGGAACATTAAGATCCAGTCCGCCATCGTGGCCGAACTCATCCTCCTCTTGGATCATGCGATGGAGTCTCGCACCCTCTCTACTGATGAAGCTTCCCTCCGTCAGCTCCTTAAAGCTCGTTGCCAAGGCCTTGCTGCCTTGGCTAGGTCTCAAGCTAAGCAAAGAGCACAGACTTGTTGGCTTCGCGCAGGTGATGCAAACACCAGATTCTTTCACATCAGGGCAAACAACAGAAGACGCAAGAATCACATCCATTCTCTTGACACGGAGTCCGAAGTTATCTTTTCTCATGCAGACAAAGCTACTGAATGCAGCCGCTTCTTCCAAAACCACATTGGCTCCACCCACAATCGTACCAAGACCTTGGCTTGGGATCTTCTGGGTTACCTCCCCACTGACCTCTCTGACCTAGAGGCCCCCTTCTCGGAAGAGGAAGTTAAAGATGCGATCTTCTCCTTGCCTGTGGGCAAAGCTCCAGGCCCTGATGGCTTCTCTAGCCTCTTCTTCAGGAAGAGTTGGGAGATCATCAAGACTGATCTCTTTGATGCAGTCAAGCACTTCTACAACCAGGGTGTTAGCTCCTTCAACCTGCTTAACTCTGCAATTATTGTTTTGCTGCCCAAAAAGGAGTGTCGGAGCCTTCTTGACTACAGACTGATAAGCCTCATCCATAGTGTGAGCAAAATTATCTTCAAAGTCCTCGCGAATCGTCTAGCTCCTAAGTTGAATGACCTAGTCTCCGTCAGCCAAAACGCCTTCATCAAATCTAGGTCCATTCATGACAACTTCCTCTACGTCCAGAACATTATCAGGGAGCTTAAGAAGACGAAGATCCCCGCCATTTTCCTTAAGCTGGACTTCGCCAAGGCTTTTGACTCGGTCCACTGGGGATATCTGCTGGAGTTTTTAGAGGTTTTAGGCTTTGGCCTCCGTTGGCACAATTGGATGTCCACCTTGCTCGGAACCGCAACCTCATCCATCATTCTCAATGGCGTCCCGGGCAATCCTATCCATCATGCGAGGGGAGTTAGGCAAGGGGACCCCATCTCCCCTATGCTCTTCATCTTGGCCATCAAACCTATCCAACGCATCTTCAACCTGGCCGTCCGCAATGGCATCTTGGCTCCGATCATCTGTCGACCTCTGAGACTTAGGATGTCTCTCTACGCTGATGATGCTGCATTGTTTATCAACCCCTCAGCTCCTGAGCTTCGCTTGGCGGCAAAGATCCTGACGGTCTTTGGTCACTCCTCCGGACTGCATACCAATCTTAGCAAATGCGAGCTCTTCCTCATCAATTGTGCTAACTTGGACCCCAATGCCTTTCTGGAGGCGTTCCCGGGCAAGTTGGCCGAGCTTCCTTGCAGTTACCTCGGCCTCCCCCTGCACCTGCGAAAACCGGGGCGCCCTCACTTTCTACATCTTGTGGACAAGATCCGCTCGCGGCTTTCCGGTTGGAAAGGCAAGCACCTTTCTAAAGCTGGCCACCTCTCGCTAATCAACGCAGTGCTAACGGCGATGTCGACCTACTTCATGACGGCCTTACCGCTTCCGAAATGGGTCATTAAGAAAATTGACAAAGTCAGACGCTCCTTCCTCTGGCGTGGCGATGACTGCTGCAGTTCTGGGTCCGCCTTGGTGCATTGGCAAACTGTCTGCCGCCCCAAAGAGTTTGGTGGCCTGGGGATTGCTGATCTTGAGAGGTTTTGTCGCGCCCTTCACCTGCGTTGGCTATGGCAGGAATGGAGACACCCCGATAAGGTTTGGGTCGGCAACCCCATCCCTTGCGATGCGACTGATATCAGCCTGTTCCGGGCTGCAACGAAAGTGGATGTGAGAGATGGCGTTTTGACGAGCTTCTGGTATGACAACAGGCTTCAGGGGTCGGCTCCTCGCTTCATAGCTCCAAACTTATTTGCCATTGCCAAACACAAGAATCGGAACGTCGCGAGCCAACTTCAAAATGACGCCTAGATCTCCTCCATTGATCACCTCCATACTCCTCGCCAGCGTCAAGATTTCCTCAAGCTTTGGCCTTTGGT
>SPJY01009802.1:0-11223 GCA_005191435.1 Raddia distichophylla | reverse complement strand
AGGAATTGGAAAACTGGAACGTACCGGGGGTGCTAATGTTCGCGGGAAGTCGTCCCGAGCAGGTAGAACGTCTGCCGGGGTTGCCGAAATTCAGCTCAGGTCCCAACTGACCGAGTAGAGGCAGTCCTCCGAGGCTCTTCGGGAAGAAGCCGAGGAGCTTCGCGCGCTGGCCGTGAGGACTAGCATTGCGGAAGGAAGAGTCGAAGAACTGACCGAGCAGCTCAAGACCACCGAGCAGCGCTTGAATCAGAGCAAGAGTCTGACCGAGCAGCTGCGACCCTGCAAAAAAGAGCAGCACAAGACAAGAACGAGCAAGAAACCGAGAGCAAGGCAGAACAGCGCTAGAGAGTTTTTGAAAAACGGTAGAATGCCAGCCTAACTCCCAGCCCCCGTTGTGCATCTGCTCGAAAACCTGAGTTTGCGAACTCGAACAGGGGCACAAGAGAAAGAGCGACACCCTAGCCCCCGGTACGGACGATGCTCGAAAACCTGAGTTTGCGAATTCGAGCACGTGTGTAGAGAGATAGAGCGACACCCGTATCCTGATCGACTCGTTCCAAGAACTGCTCGTTAGCATAAGTTAGGCTGTTCCGAGAGTAACCGAACAAGGAAAGTGCCTCTGCCGTGGGGGCTTAGGAGAGCAGGCTTTGCCAGTGGTCGTGCCGTGAGCGGTAAGTGCCTCTGCCGCGGAGGGCTTACGAGAGTAGGCTTAGCCATAAGGCTGGATGCCGTGTTACGCAACCCTGAGTTGAGGAACTAATTGAAACTAGATATGGGCAGGGAAACCCTGAAAACCGCGGAGCCAAGAGTTCGCAAGACCGGGCAGCCATCAAGTGTTACCAGAGAGAAAGTAGTCTGAGAAGACGAGTGGTGAGAAGGGCCGCAGGGGCCGTGAACATTCACCGCTTATTGGATTGAACTTTACATGGCAGCCCGAGAGACTTCGACGAATTAAGGCGCGAAGTTTAAGAAAAAGCGCGAAGCTAGGGAAACAAACGAAAGACCTACACAAAGAACTTACCAAACTGGCCGATGCTCCAAGTGCTGGTCAGCTCTCTCCCGTCCTCCATAGCCAGGCGAACAGCCCCCGGGCGAGAAGCAGAAACGACCGTGAACGGGATCTCCCACTAGAGAGTTTACTTGTTGGCATTGGACAGGTTCTGGACACGGCGCAGAACGAGGTCGCCCGCCTTCAAGACCCTTGGTCAGACTGATTTGGCAGCGTGCCGGCGAAGAGTTTGCTGGTAGCGCGCCATTCTGACTTGTGCCCGGTCGCATGTGCCTTCGAGGAGATCGAGTTCGAGTAGGCGCTCTCGCTCCCCGGTTGCGTGTGCCTTCGAGGAGATCGAGTTCGAGTAGGCGCTCTTACTCGTCGTCAACCAAGTTGACTGAGCTCGTGCGATTCAACCCGAGCAGGTAGACCGTCTACCGGGGGACTTGGCGTAGGTGTGCGAGGTGGGTTGCGTCGCTGACGCTTACGCTGATCGCGAATCTGCACCAAGGTTTGATTGACGGAGGCATCTAGGCTACGGCGAACAACTTCTTGCTCGCGAGCAGCTGGCGTAGCCCCATCTTGTTGCCGAGCAGAATTGATCCGCTCGATTTCTTCGACCGCCGCGGCCTGTGTAGGATCCTCTGAGGATCCTGCGCCGGCCATGTTGATGCTGCGGTGGCCGTGCATTGGCGTGCTAGACGACGTCATCACTGTGTCACCACAGGAAGAATCAACCGAACAGAACGAACAGCAATCAACGACGAAAAGGGAGACAAGGGTTTTTATCCTGGTTCAGGCCTCTCGGGAGAGATAATAGCCCTACGTCCAGCCTTTCTTATATATCAAAGATGATTACAAGTGGTGGCTCGACGAGGCGAACAGGTCCCGGCGAGATTATGGATGTTCAGGGAACAATATGCTATGATGCGAAAATCAGATGCGCTATCAGATGACTGCTTCTCGCCCCTCTACACGCCGTAGGGGCTCTGTTTATATAGTGCTGAGCAACCGACCTACTGAGGGATAATCGGGCCAGGCTAACTACGAGATCGTAACGAACTCAGTACATGCCAAATACATCCCGAGGTAGATAAGGTAAACTCCAATTCTTGGGGATCACGACTTCTATTCCAATCCGGGAAACCACGTCCGTGTCTTCACGCAGCCGTGCAGAACTCCTGTTCGAGAAAGACTCAAGCACGATTCATTGGCCGTTACGCACTATGCCAGTCAGGAAGCTGTTCGGCAGGACGCGTATGGGCTAGATAGAACCTTCCAGGGAGCTAGGCCCTGGTAGGTTGTTCGATTGGGCTGTCAGGGAGTGGGCCATGGCAATGGGCCGTAATTTTATCTCCGACAAACCCCGAAAAGATCGAGGCCGTCGAAAGGATGAGGTCGCCAACCTGTGTAAAGGACATCCAGTCCCTCACAGGCAAAATGGCGGCCTTAAGTCGTTTCATCTCTCGCCTTGGAGACCGAAGCGCGCCCTATTGCAAACTGCTATGAAAGCACGACAGTTTCGAGTGGACTGAGGAGGCTGAAGCCGCGTTTCTCCAGCTCAAGCAGTACCGTCGCCTCGCCACCCGTCCTCACTACTCCCAAGATCGGGGAGGCCCTCCTGCTGTACCTCTCGGTGACACCAAACGCCGCAAGCGCGATGCTGGCAGTAGAACTAGAAGGGAATCAGCAGCCCGTCTACTATATGAGCGAAGTGCTCACCGGGCCAAAGGAGCGCTATCCCGACCTTCAGAAACTGTGCTATGCTTTGCTGATGGCCTCGCGCAAGTTGCGTCACTATTTCCAAGCCCACCAAGTCATTGTCCCGACTACTTACCCGATCAAGGACATTCTCCGAAACCCGGAGGCCACTGGTCGGGTCGCGAAGTGGGGACTCGAGCTGGGTGAATTCGACATCAAGTTGCGTCACTATTTCCAAGCCCACCAAGTCATTGTCCCGACTACTTACCCGATCAAGGACATTCTCCGAAACCCGGAGGCCACTGGCCAGGTCGCGAAGTGGGGAGTCGAGCTGGGTGAATTCGACATCCAGTTCGTATCCCGGACCGCGATCAAGGCCCAGGCCCTGGCTGATTTCGTTGGAGAGTTGACCAAGCCGGATGAGCAAAGGTCAAGCTCTCCAAGTCAAGACGGGGGAGAAGGTCGGTGGACTCTATTCTTCGATTGTTCACACCAGTCCGGGCGGTCAGGATGCGGGATCGTTCTCATCTCCCCCAACGGAGAGCGACTCCAGCACGTCATACAAATACACTTTGCGGCTACGAACAATGCCACAGAGTATGAAGCCCTAATTGTGGGCCTAAGAGCATGCGCTGCGCTCGACATTAAACGGCTTGTTGCGAAAGGGGATTCGCAACTTGTCGTCTGCCTGGTCAGGGAGGAGTTTCAGGCAACTGACGACTCGATGGCGCGGTACCTAGCGAAAGTGAGGAAACTGGAGAAGCGTTTCACGAGTTTCGAAATCAGCTACATTCCCAAGGAAGAGAATGGCGACGCCGATAAGCTCGCCAAACTCGGATCCTCGCAAGAACCGGCCCCGCCGGGGGTGCTAGTGCAGCACCTTTTAAAGCCCTCCATTCTCTCCGGAGAGGAGGCCAAGGGGACGTCTGTTACCCCCAAACCGACACATCCGGTACTGTCTCATTTCTCGGGCAAAGCACCTCCTGGATGACGCCATTCATCCAGTTCTTGGAGCAGGGGACATTACCCGAGGATGCTGCTGAGCGTTCCCAGCTAAAAAGGTGAGCCCGAGCTTACCGTCTGCACGGGGGCTCGCTGTACCGAAGGGGTGCTAATGGCGTGCTTTGTAAGTGCGTTACCCAAGAAGAAGGTAAGTACCTTCTAGCCGACATACACGAGGGCATCTGTGATGCACACGCCTCACACAGAACCCTCGTCGGTAAAGCATTCCGTATGGGCTACTACTGGCCCACTGCGATGAGCGACGCAGAAGCCTTGGTTAAACGCTGCGAAGCTTGCCAGTATCATGCGCGGATGACGCACCAGCCCGCGTATGAGCTGTAAAAGATTCCACTAGCGTGGTCGTTCGCGGTTTGGGGCATGGACCTCATAGGACCGTTCCCCAAAGGTCTTGGTGGCAAAACATACTTGTTCGTAGCCATCGATACCTTCACCAAGTGGATTGAGGCCGAGACGGTCTCCAACATCACTGCAATCGCCGCAGTACGTTTCTTTCGAAGTATCGTCGCAACATTTGGTGTGCCAAGCAGAATCATCGCCGACGATGGCACCCAATTCACGAGCCGGGAGTTCAACGATTACTGCGAAGAAATCGGAATGAGGCTCGCCCTTGCTTCCGTGGCCCACCCATAGAGCAACGGAGCAGCTGAACGACCTAACGGACAGCTAGTCCAAGGCAAAGCAACAAGTTTGGATCGACGAGCTACCGTTAGTCCTCTGGGCAGTCTGGACAACGGCCAGCCGGGCTACAGGAGAAACTCCTTTCCGACTCGTTTATGGCTCGGAAGCAGTCCTCCCAACATAAATGAGACTAGGGTCCGATCGCGTTGACTTCCCCAGCTTCGTGGCCAACGACGAGGAGCGGCAGCTTGACTTCGACCTACTTGAGGCGCGCCGCGAGCATTCCCTACTCCGGGCTGCGGCCTATCAGCAGACCCTGCGTCGCTACGCGGCACGAAATGTATATACAAGGACCCTGCAAGCGGGAGACCTGGTTCTACGACGCATTCAGAACCTCGCGGGCTCCAACAAACTTAGCCCCAAGTGGGAGGGACTGTACAAAGTAGTCAGCGCGGCGTGCACGGGCTCAGTACGCCTTGCCGACAAGGATGGGAACGAGCTCCCTTGCTCATGGAACATCTCCCTGCTATGGCGCTTCTACGCTTAACCGGGTCGTAAGTTTCTTTCATTTCAGTTCATAAAAAAAAACCCTTCCTCCATTCACGAGCCACGCTGGTTTCAGTCTTGACCATTCCAAGCAAGCCTGTGGCAAAAGCCCGAGGGCTAAGGATAAAGCATTCCGGAGCATTTCCACGACGGGATAAGCCGATCTCTCGCACCCTAGTGAATCTCCGCGCAATGTCGAATTCCAGCGGCCCAAAGGTACAGTAAGCCCACGTCAGGTTCATTTGGATGGCTAACTTGGGCCTCCCAGCGCTCGGGGGCTGAAGGATTTTTTGCGCCCAAATTTTTCCTAGACTTGGTCAAGCCCGCATCGCCGCGCGGCCTGACGAAGCTCGGGGGCTGGGAGATCGCATGATTTTTTTCTAAGTCACTCTAGTCTCTAGGCCGCGCCCAAATCTAAGATCGCATTTGGACTTAGCCACGGCCCGGGGGCTGGATGATTAGGCGCACCAAAAACAACCTTTCAAAAGCAATCTGTTTGCTTAAACTCCCTAAGTTCGTCTCAAACTTCGTTACTGTTCATCTAGTTCCTCTGTTTTTGCATTTCAGATTCAGAAATTTGCACAGGAAGGAAGAACAAACAAGATTGACCAGGGCAAATTGCTTAAAAGAGACTGCATTTCGCACGAAGGATCTTACAGGAGCAAAGGGATTTTACCAGCAAAAGGAGGCCTTGCCATCCTTGACTATCGCAAAAGGGGCGCCGCGCTACTCCAACTACGATGGCGCCCGAATCCAAACACTACTCCGCCGCTCCTACCAGCGGCGCTGGCGACCAGCCGGTGGAGCCGCGGATCCTGCCGTCGATGACGATGATAGCGGGCCGGGCACGGGCACGGACGGCCCTGGCGCGCTCGGATGGCGGCTCCGCCGGTTACGGAAGGGGTCGCCCATAAACACCCACCGCTCCGCGTCAGGAGCCTCCGCCGGCGCCGCTTCTGCTGCCACGGGCTCCGGTGGAGCCTCTCCCTCCGCCGCGGCCACCGGCGCAGCCTCCCCTCCAGCCGCGGCCACCAGCGCGGCATCCTCCTCCGCCGCCAGTACGGCGGCGTACTCGGCATTGGCGGCAATCTGCGCCGCCACCGCATCCTCCTCCGCCGCCAGGGCGACCGCCAACGCCTTGGCCATCTCCTCGTCAGCACGGAGTTGGGCATGCGCCGCCAGCGCGGCCGCTTGGCCCGCGAAGGCGGGGGCCGCAACGGCGGGAGCCACGGCGGTGGGGCCCACGACCTCCTCCTCCTCCCCCGTGGGCTGGATCGGCGGTGACGGAGGGAGCGGCAGATTAGGATCGGCAAACAGAGCGTCACGGAACGCCACCGCATAGCCGGAATTGTACTCGGAAGACATGGTTTCAAACTATCTTCCCTTTCTTGCCCTCTTTGCTCTGCCTCTACTCGGATCTGGCGATTTCTTTCGCTGTTCTAAGGCAAAGGCAGGCAAAAGCGTAAGGATCACGCGGCGTGCTGCGGCTTGCTTTATAGACCAAGCGGCTGCACAATGTCCTGTCGCGCTGCGAGTTACCCAAAGTGTCGTTGCGCGCGAAGGGGCAAGCAATTAAAACGCACTACCCGAGCTGAAGGGACGCGCACACGCGCGCCGTCTCGCGGAATACCAACCGCGCCAATCGTCGCGCAACGCGTGTCCCGGCCCCACTGTCAGTGGCCAAGGAAAAAATCACCGCGTGGCGAAACCTACTACGCCGGCGTGGCCCACTGGTACGAACAAAGACTCAGCGGTCTCCCCGAGGTCTGACGTGTGGCCTAGGCCGGGTACATGAACCGGCGCGGTTTGTTTCGCCTCCGTATCTGTGCCTGGCAAACGTGCCCTCGCCGTCAGCAGAACACTGTGTCGCACCGCAGAGACCACAGTGCGCGCGACCTGACACAATAAACTAAGGCAGAAAATGGCTAAGCCCTTCGGCCACCACACATCACGCGATATTTATCCGTTGAATGGGCGTTCAAAAGAAAATATACAAAAGTTTATCGCACAGAGTTCGGGAACAGGTAGACCGGGTCAAACTACGGCCCGTGCTGCAACCTGAGCCTCTCTAGCTCAGTTTCTAAATCTTGGATTCGCGACTCCGCCTGAAGCAACTCTATGGCTCGCGAAGCCACGTCATTGTGTTCCTAGCGCAGCCTGGCCCGGGCTTCAACAAGCTCCTCCTCCTGTTTCTTCAGGGCTCCTGACTCTGCCAGGGACTTCGTCCCGGTTTCGCGGAGCACGGCAATCTCCGCCAAGAGCTCGTCGCGGGTTTCCTCAAGCCCACGCACGATGGAGTTATGCTTAGACTTGGTGGTCGCCAGCTCGTCGACGGCCGCCTCTTTGCGCTTGCGCTCCTCATCAAAAAGAACTTGAGCCCTGTCTGCCTCTTCACGAGCCGCCTGGGTTTGGATCTTTACAGCTTCCTCCACCTCCTGGGCTCGAACAAGCCCCATCATGGCCTCTTGCTCCTTCTCCTGCGCTGACTTTAGCGCGGCTTCTAGCTCGGTGACACGCGCCGTGGCACGAGCCTCGACCTCGGCGGTTAGCCCGTCCGCACGCTTCACCTGAGCCCGGGCTTGCGCTAGCCTGGTTGAGAGACACTCGATCTTCGCTGCGTCATCATCTGATTGCCCACCCATCGCTTCCATCAGCGAGGACGTACCGGCAATAAGAGTGTAGAGCTGAAACAAGGGAAACCGAATCTAAGTGCGAAAAATGCAGTATTTAAGTATAACGCACAGAGTCAAGGGTGTTACCTTCTTGGTGTGAGCAAGCATGCTCTCCGCCCTCGCTCCAACAGCTCCGCGCATATTTCTGCCAAGCCCGTGGTCAGGAGCCTCCAATAGCGGCAGGGGCGGGCAGCCAACTGATTCCTCGCTATCCTCCTCCAGCGGCGCGAAGCATGGCGGCGCTGGTGGCGTGACTGAGAGCAAGGCCGTTGTCCCCACCGCGGCCGCCCACCTCTCAGCGTCCTCTAGTTTGGCCGCCAGCTCGGCCTTCGCTGCGGCGGCTTGCTTCGCGGCTAATTCAGCTTCGCCAAGCTGAGCCCGGGCCCTTATCAACGCATTCTTTAGCTCGTCCGCCGTCCGCTTAACCGCCGCAAGCTCGGTTGGGTCGTCCAGCCCAGGGATAGGGTAGAACTTCGGACATGGCAGACCCGTTCGGCCAGCCTCCTGCGACCTGGCAGCATCCTGCTGCTCCACCCATTCTGGAGTAGCGGAGATCCAGTCCACAGATGCTAGCGGAGCCACGCTGGGCAACACTACACTCGTCCATCCGTCCGGCATGAGTACGCGAACCAGCCAGATCCAGTTGACCAGCAGCATCCGTCGGTCGGGCGTCGGAAGCGCTTTCCCGACCAGAGTTTTGAAGTGGTCTGCGATCCACCTGCGGTCGATTGGCCACCACCCATGCGCCGTGAGCCCTTCAACGCGTAAGGGCATGATCCACACGGGATAATCGCTCACGACGACCTGCACCGTTTCCGCAACCTCCTCGGAAGCGTCCAGTACCGCCACCGGTAGGCAGTATATTGGTCCTCCGCGGACCGGCTGGTTCTTGCCCTTCAACTCCGCCAGCCCGGCGGCCTCTAGCTGCGCCAACTGGAGCGCCCCTCCCCTGGGTTCGACCAGCTCGTCTTCAGCTGCCATGGCCTCAGCGGAGGGAGGCAACACCTCGGCCACCACTTTGGCGCTACGCACTGCGGCAAAAAGCACGACGATCAAAGGAGAAAACAGAGGAATAGCGGTCAGCACGGGAAACTTACGCGCTGGCTCGAGCTCGGTGCCCTCGTACACCCCTGGCGTAGGACGCAAAAAGAGCTCTGTCTCCAGCCCGCCGACACGGCTCGTGGTAGGCAAACCCGCTTTCTTTCGCCCAGCGGGAACCTTCCTCGTGGGTCCTCGCCGCGGCGCCGTTACTGGTGGCGGACCCGACACCAGCACAACCTCCTCATCATCACTGTCTGGAACGGGCTGGTACGATCTCCTTTTCTTCGTAGGCGCCGCGCCCTGAATGCACGCAAGACAGAATTTGAGGGCCGCTGTTACCTAGCACCCAACCCATGTCAGAAAATGAAGGCTCACCTGTGCAGGCGCCGCACGCTTTCTTGCGTGCATCTTTGCACTTGCGTGTACTGAGCCTGCCGCGGTCGCCCGCGGCGCTGGCTTTCCTTCACCTGACGTCGGCGACAGGACCGGCGCCCCGCCCGATGCCACCGACGTTCCCGCCGGCGAGCGCCCCTCGTTTGAGCGCGTGGCCTGAATAACCTTTTCAGCTGTCCTCCACGTCCGCTGCAAAAATAGTCAGCGTGACCCATCAAGATCTCAAGGGCACGCGCGCGGCTAAGAATTCAATCGAACATCTTGCGGGCACTTACCTCGGACAGCCTGTCCTTCATAAATCGTATGGGGCGAGAGGTTTTATCCACATGTAGCAGCATCCCTGCGATCCGCGCGACCTCATGGGACAGGAGTCCTGCGTGGCATCACTAACGGTCACAACGTACCCCGACTCGAGGTCAAGCGTAAGGGGAGCGGCTCGCGCCTACCTTCATGAAAGTCCCGGTCTGGATCTTCCCAACCATCCATGTCGCTAACGAATCGCTCGCGGCGCCCCAGCGGGCTGATCCGGTGTCGGATAAAGCCGACGACGACCTCATAGCCCATCAGACCCTTCCTAACGAGCCCCTTGATCTCATCCTCCGTGACTTGATCCTCCGGTTGGGGCTCGCTGCGCTGAAAAATTGGGGTATCCGGCGCGGCCGCAGAGTATTCTAGGGTCGAGCCCGCGCGGTTCAGGTAGAACCACCGCCGGGCCCGACCGTCAACCTTCGTCCTCACCTCGTACTAAGGATACGATTGGCTGCCTCGGGCTCGGCGCGCGGTCAGGTAGAAAACCCCGCCGTTGCCCACTCGGTGGCCGACGGGCTTCAACTCAAAAAAGTGTTGAAGAAGGTTCACCGTTGGCCGCACTCCGCAGTGCGCCTCGCACAGGAACGCGAAGATTGACAGATGGACGTAGGATTGCGGAGACAAGTTCTCCAGCCTCAGCTCCATGAAGGCGAAAAAGTCAGTGATGAATTGTGACTCCGGCATGCGAAATCCGCAGATAGCCGAGCCCTCGAAGCAGACCAGTTCGTCGGGCTTGGGCCTTGGCTCCGGATCCGCGCCAGGAAGTCTCCACGAGCCCGGCTTGATGAAGCCGTCCCTCTCCAGCTCCACCATTCTCTCCTTCGTCAGCGCGCTCTCTCTGATGGCAACCATGGCGGTTGGAAGTGGGAAGCAAGAAGGCGAGGAGCGAGGGAAGAAGATGAAAGCAGAGGCGAAGGGGGCGATTCCACGGTGTGAGTTCCCCCTGCGCGGCGCTGCCTTTCAAGAGAAGACAACAGTCGAAGCGGAGATCGTGGGAGTCGTGCCCAACAAGGCGTAACTGCTCCACCTTTACATCAAATCGGGTTCAATGCTCAGACTTTGGTTCCCGAGTCAAATCTTCCCGCGCGGCGCGTGGTGGGGATTTTCTCTAAACCTCAAACCGGCTCACTGCGCGACCCGCTCGAGGCTCGGGGACTGGCTGTTGGTGATTAATAAGCGGCCCACCTCGAGATGGGCCTAGGCTGATTCCGTATCAGCCCACCATGCGTGCAGTCCAAAGAACCACTCTTGGCCAGGTGCCTAGCCCATCAGGGTCCGTCCCGAGCTTGACCGGGTCAACCACGTTGTCCTGGGTCTCTGCCAGGGGCTTGGCGTACCACCCGGGCTTCCCTTAGTCCGGAGGAAGGCTCCGTGAACGGGCCGCCTGTTCGTAAAGAGGCCTTTACAGCTATCATACCCTGCCGTACTTTCTCTGGCCTTGACCGGAAAGAACTGTGTCTCCCCGAGAATCCGTAGCCCGAGGAAGGGCACGCGGGCAGTTACGTTTGTCGTTTGCCCTCCTTGGCAGGTAGTGAACGGTTGTTACGCTATGCGACGCCCTCAACGGGCGGCGCAAGGCTGGCTTGGTCCAGTCAATGCTATATTAGGGATAAAGGAAAAGTGCTTTCTCCCTAAAGAGGTTTCCTCCCCTGTATCGACATGTTAAGACAAACGCGTGTCCAGTACTAACCCGACTAGCTTCTCCCTGCAGGCTCGAGACCAGACAGGGCCTCAGAATGAGACAAGAGCCTCGCCACTAAAGCAAAGACCGGCGCGGGGCCCACCGCATCAGCCTCTTGCGACCCACCGCGCCAATAAGAAGAGGATTCGAGGACATTCGAAAGGACCCGAAGCATTCTCACACACGACCCCAAGCGCGTAGGCCACGTCTGTCCGAAGCTTCTTCGCTAGTAGACTTAGCCTTTAGCC
>SPJY01009800.1:0-13427 GCA_005191435.1 Raddia distichophylla | reverse complement strand
ATGAAGAAATGACCATAAATTTAGTGCACTCCGGGGATATATTGAATAGAACCACAGTCAATGTCGACATATATTTTGCAAAGAAGATTGCCAAAGCAATTGAACCCGATTCTGAGCCTGCATCTCTTTTGAGTGTAAGACATGGCTGGACCGAAAAGAATGAAAGAAGGCAATCACCGCGGATCTATTTTCTCTGAACAAAGGAGAAGTGTTTAGGCCTCTGCGCAGCACATTTTCTCGTGTATGCCCCATGGGCCTTTGTTCGAAAGGAGAAGTAAAGAAAATGAAGTGGTATGGTACAAAGCAAGGCTGGTAGCACAATGTTTCACTCGGCGCTTTTGCGTTGATTATGAAGAAACTTATTCCCCGGTCATGGGTGGTGTAACCTTTAGATACCCTTATCTCAATGGCAGTACTCAATTGAAAGTTGACAAAGAAAATGAATTGAATGGATGTTGTAATAGGAAAGAGATTTGGATGGACTTTTATATGAAGATACATGAGTATCATTGTTCTGAACCAAGATAGAGCGAACAGAAATCTGTATTGTGTAATTCTTTGTATTACCATACAGACTGAATAAAGAAATAAAGCACATACTTGACATATGAGAAAGAGATGAATGGATTGGCCATTGCAGCTTGGGTTAACACCTTGAGCATATGCCAAATGAATCTCGCTACACCAGTCAACCTACACGTTGATCGTGTTGTAAAGGTTTGATTTTGAGAAGGTGTATCTACAAAAACCCAAAGGTTGGTCGGTCATTTCTTATAGACCTAGACCTATACAGACCTAGGGATGAGGGGGAGGATGTCCAGAAACAAGAAGTTCTGTATTAGAATTTGAGTGACTCATATACCTCATGAATAGCATACGGCAGTACAATGCATTTGCCGGCTGTACGTTGCAGTTGTCGTTAATTTTTATCAGCTTGGTATAATGTAGAGCACAAGAAGGGTATTTGAAAGAATCAAAGACATCTCCCGATACCTCTAAAGAAAGAGAAATCTTGGAATGAAAGAACCGAGATATGAATATGTTTCCTCTGTGGTAAGAATTGGAATTAAGCAGAAGTCGTCAAAGCAGACTTTTATGTCAATGTCGACAAACCACTCCGAAATCATAGCATTGAATGAAACCTATTATGAATATGCATGGCTTTAAAGAATGTCATTTCACATTTTCAGTCATGTGGATAGTACATTGAATGAACCCCTACTATCGATTATAAAAATAATACAGCATGTGTCGCACAACTGTAGACTGGATATGTGAAGAAAAATTTATTAAGTATATGAACCCCAAGTAAAGAATAAGTTTTCTGCACATTAAGTCAATTGAGAATATAGCAGGCTTATTTAATAAGTCACTCCTTGCATCTACCTTTTAAAGATGCCTGAAAGGAATTGGAATGAGAAGACTTAGAGAAGTGCAGAATTCAGGGGGAAAAACTTCACATATTATAAATTGAAATCTTGAACACGAAGTTCGAGTACCCAACTTGAATGAATGAATGCATGAATATGAAGAAACGTTGGATGGATCTGTACTCTTTTTCCCTTAAGTGAGTTTTCAATGAAGTTTCTCACGAGAGGTTTTTAACGAGACAAATCCGTGCGCACAGCAAGCGTATGCTATGTACTCTTTCTCCAACATTTTTTTCCACTGGGTTTTTGTGGAGTTTTTGGGGCATATGCATTACGCGGCAAGGTCTAAGGGGGAGTGTTGAGAAACCCATCCCGGGCCGCCGTCGGCTTTGGGCCTAGCGTGCGCCTAGGGGTGGGGCCCACTTGTTGGACCAAGCCGAAACCCTAGCCGTCAAGCATAAATAGGAGAGGATCCTATCTATTATGTACACAATGGAAAAGCAATAAAGAATACTTTCTCTCCTACATCTCGTGTTCATCTATGATATTGTTCTTCGTTGTCTACGATCTACGCACTGCTAGGCAACCTCGGACTACACTCGGTAGCATGGTTGTCTAACAAAACTAAACTACTAGCTTCATGCATATAGAAAACGGACGAGACACAACGTACAGACGGGGAAGGGGAAGGCTCCGGTTCGGGCCTTCGGGGTCAGCCGGTCGGGTTGGCGCACCGCGCGCGCGGCGCTGCAAGTGGGATCCAGCAGCTGAGCTTGCTCCATCCAACGGCTAGCAACGCGAAGCAAAAATGGCCAGTCAGCTGCAGCTGACACACACACACACACACACATATATATTGTGTCAATAAGACGAAGGGTCAAAACGGAGATTTAAAAGTCAACAGTGAACTAAGGTTTGGACCGGAGGGAGTAACTCTTAATCACCGAACTAGCATCATATGGTTAGCCTAGCTTAGTACATAAGCCTTTCGCGAGTGCCAGTTTGGGATTTTGGGGGCTGCGTATGCGGCTGCATCTGCATGTGTACTTACATGGCTTTGGCCGTCGAGATTCAGGATGATCCACGTGGTGTGAAATCATCGTGAAATAAGGTACACCAGGGGTAAGAAATCACTTAGACGGTTATATCCAACATGTACAATTTAGATATATTTGTCATCTCATTATCTAATTAAAGAGTGTGTAATACCTTTTTTTAGAGAACCTGCCGGTGATGCTTAAGAGATCTATTGACCGTTGGTCGAGGCGGATCGATCTAAAGGTCTATATTAGATTGGACACGGCTTAAAATAATGCATGATTGACACTGCTAATGCTATTGCCCTTTAGCATTGCTAACTGAACGTAGAGATCTTTAGGTCAACTTAATTGATCATGGCAGGGTTAGTTAGATAGCCATCCGCTTCGGTGCACATTACATGTGAGCAGCACGTTGAGGATTCAGCAACTTGCGAGTATTAAAAAAACTCTGAAGCTATCTGAAGAAGTAGATCGGAGTATTTTATTCAGGGATTTGATTCGGCTCTGAGGACTAAAGCTATGATGGTTATGCATGTCCGAATGCACCTTGGAGCCTTGGAGGCTAGCATTTCTGTCTTTGCCCTTCACTCCTGTAGGCACCACTAACAAAATAAGTTAGCACAAATATAGTTGTGTTGGTTTCTGAATACACTAATACAGACCACATTATCTTGTTTTGGTTTTGATGAAAAAGTCATTAGACTTTTTACAGGTACTTTCATAAGCTTTTGCACTTTCTATTTTAGTGTAAAATCGTTACTATTCAGTATTCACAATGAAAATAACCTATAGTAATAATTCTTTTTTTAACCGATGGCAGGGGCTCTGCCTTTTCCATTAGTAGATGAAAAAATGTACAAAAAACGAAGGGACAGAAATAAAAGATGAAACAAAACTAGACAAGAAGCACTAAATAGAAACTAGAGGGGAAGAACTGAGAACAAAAGCCAAAACTGAAGCCAAAACAAGTGGGGGGAACTAGGCTCCCAACTAGCCATGATCATCGTCTTGGAACGCCGCCATCCAGCTTCTTAAGTCCTGCCTAATTAACTGAAGCACCTCGGACACCGTGCGATAACTCTCTCTGGAAATTCTTCCATTGCGTTCATTCCAAATATTCCAACTTGTGTATATGACCAACCCATCAAACTGCCTCCTATTTGCCTTGGCAAGTGCTTGTCTCATGGTTACCCACCATTTTCCAAAGCCTTCATCCGGAGCCGGCAACCTTATTTGAGCACTATCTGTTTCCTGTATAATCTTGCGCCAGATGGTTTTGGCGAAAGAACAAGCAACAAGTAGGTGATCGACCATTTCATCCTGCATGGCACAGAGCAGGCACAATTGGGCCATTCCCTCTTTTCAAGATTGTCGGCGGTGAGGATTTTATTTTGGACAGCTGTCCAAATGAAGAATCTGCATTTCTGCTCAGTGTTTGCCCTCCAAATGGCTTGCCAGTACGGGTCAATTACCGACCCAATGAACTGCGAATGGTACGCCGATTGTGCACTATAGCCACCGTGCAAGGTCCATTTCCAGATTAAGCTATCTTGAAGAGTGCTGAGATGGCACTGTTGCACCTCACTACTACAGAAAAGCATATGAGACGGTTATTTTGAGCCTTTTGAGACGATTTCAATGCGTCTTAAATAACCTACATCGCAAAAGAGAATGTTCATATCATAAGGTTATTAACTGACTCATGTGAGTAAGTATATAAGATAGTTTATGTATGAACCGTCTTATATGTCATGTTATATAAGTCACTTCCTTACTATGAATCGTCTCAAAAAGGGATTTTAAAACAAAATTTTAAGCATTAATATTGGTGAAAAAATAGAAAAATATTTTTTTGAATCTGAAACATATACCCCTACCACCTACACCCAACTATGCACATTTAACACAATATACGCATATATAATACAAATATTGCATTTCCCATTATTTGAGCCCAAGACCTCTTGATTCTAACCTCACCCTTCTGACCATCCAACTTCACACCATGTGTTAATCATAATGGGAAAAGTATACCTCTTAACATTAGTTTTGCAAATCTTTAAACAACTTTTCAAACATGTAAACGACATTGAATAGAAAAATTTTCAACTACAAAGTTGTACACCTCATCGAAGCCTACAATTGGATTTTTATCATGCATGCCATTATAAAACGAGCCGAAATCACAATGGCCATTATAAAACCACTAATATTAAAGATGTCATTTTAAAGTGGTTTCCAGTTTCACCTATGCCATTATGGTCACAGGACAAAGCAAATACAGAAGAAATACAGGACTGACATGTGGGACCCACATGTCAGCCTCTCCCCCACCTTCTTCTCCCTCTTTCCTCTCACCTCCCCCCATCTGATCCTTCACCGGCGAGCTCCTTCTCCGATGGCGAGCTCGGGGGTGGTGGCGGCCGTCGAGCTCGGGGGCGGTGGTGGCCGGCGACCATGGGGGGCGAAGGAGGCGGCGGACGACAGTTGCACGGCGGTGAGCACGCGGCGGCGAGCTCCTCCTCCTCGTACTCTGGCGGAGCGAGCTCCGCTCGGGGCGGCGCCGCCACCTTCTCTTCCTCCCACCTCCCACATCTCCTTCACCGGCGAGGCCGCCGCCGCCGCCGTGCCCTTGGGGGCACTCCGCCACGGGCGCCGCGGGCGCTCCTTGCCGCCGCCGTCGCCGTCCCTCGCTGCCGTCGAGCCTTGTGCGTGCCGCCGCCGCCGAGCTCCATGCTGCCGGCCACCGTCGGAGTTGGAGGAGAAGGGAAGCGAGCCGGACCGTAGAGGGGAGATATTTGGAGGTGAGAGGAAGAAGGGGTGAGAGAATGACATGTGGGTCCCACCTTGCCAGACCGTATTTTGGTATTTTACAACGTATTTCAAGCTAGTATGTCCCATATAGTACCCATAATGGCATGCATGGAATTACACATATCTTTCAAATGGAATGGCACACATGATAAAAATCCCCTACAAAATTTCATATAATAGTACTTTTTATACAACTTTATTTTGATAAGTCATAAATCTATTATGATTATTAGACATCTATATTTTCTTCAAATAAAAACGATATCAATTGCAAAGTTGTTAAAAAATCTCCTCAAGAGTTGCAATATACATCTAAAAAATTTTAAAGTTGTTTTTTGGAATTTTGATTTTTAAATAAATTATAAAAATATATAATTTAAATTCTAAAACAGAAAATTTTGTTTTTGTGGAATTAAATTACTAATTTCATTTTTTAAAATTTAAAATTTTCAAAAAAATTTAATTACTTAATTAGTCAGCTAGATGATGATGATGACAAAAGCAATTTGATGCCTTTTTATTATTATGATGATGACAAATGTTTTTGAAATTTAAAATTTCAAACATGTTTTTTAAGATTTAAAATTAAATTTGTTTTAAAAGTTATAGAATTCATAAGAGTTATTTTGTCCTTTCAAGCCCTATTACATTACATACACACTACTACACTAGCGATGCTAAAATGCAAGGAAATGACTCATCTACTCAAACCTTATATAAGTCGGTTGTTAATTTCAACCATCACAAATGCATTAATCATATAAGACGGATATGATTTGAAAATATCTTTTTCCTTATATAAGTCGGTTCCTAATTTTAACCGTCCCAAATACATCCATCATATAAGACGGTTATGATTTGGAAACGTCTTATTACTTATGTAAGACGGTTTTTAATTTCAACCGTCCCAAATACATCCATCATATAAGGGGGCTAAGGTATGCAGCCCCCTCATTTAGGCCCCTAGCAGAGCACGTCGACCACTGTGATACACTTTGACCTTGTTTTGGCGAAACAGAGTGGTGCAATGGTCTTCGACGCAAGTCCCTGAAGCCACTGATCGGCCCAGAACTTAGCAGTTGTGCCATTTCCCAATACGATGGCAGCACTAGCTCTGAAAAGCTCGATGTCAACCGCCTCGCAGGGTGTGTCGAAACCGGCCCAAGGTCTTGGGTTTTCATCCCATGCCATCCATAACCATCTTTACCTTAAAGCCCTGCCGAAAGTTGTGAGCGCCTTGACACCCAATCCTCCAAGCCGTTTAGGCCTGCATACACGCTTCTAGTTGACCAAACAAACCCCTTTTGCATTCGTCATTGCTCCCTTCCAAAGAAATGACCGATGGAGCTTGTTAACATGTTTTATGGCCCACTTGCTGAATTGGAACACCGTGAGATGAAAGACCGAGATGGAAGTTAGGACGAAGTTAACCAATATGAGGTGGCTTGATTTGGATAGCAAAGAGCCCTTCCACCCCGAGAGACATTTTTCGATCTTGTCAATGAGTGATTGATAGTCCGCTTTCCAAAGCTTAGTTGGCCGTAGAGGAAGACCGAGGTATTTGCATGGAAAGAATTTGACCTTCATAAGTAGTGGGGATATAATCTCATCTAGGTCTAGCCGCTGGCAGCAGATTGGGTACACCTCTGATTTGTGGATATTCACCGCAAGGCCGGTTGCACCACTGAAGCACTGTAAAATGGTTGCCAAAGTTGCAATCTCTCTTGACGACGGGTTTAGGAATACGGCCACATCGTCTGCATATAAGGATAGTGGAGATAAGTCAATCTTGCTTGATAGTCCTTGTAGCAACCTCCTCTCTTTGGCAATTTTGAACAACAATCGTAGAGGTTCTAAGGCCAGAACAAACAGAAGGGGCGACAACGGGTCCCCTTGACGAAGGCCCCACCTATGGTGGAAAGCTACTCCCAATGATCTATTAAGACTAATCCGAGATGACGAGGAAGTCAATAACATAGCAATCCAGTTTGTCCATTTTTGCCCAAACCCAAGCCTGTGCAAAAGCTCGAGCAGATACTCCCAGATATGGAGTCGAACGCTTTGGCGAAATCAATTTTGATGAACAGACCTAGCTTCTTTCTTTTGTGCATATCCTGGATTGCACCTTGAGCGAAAAGGAGATTTTTTTGCAAGCAACGTCTTTTGATGAAGGCACTTTTTGACGCGGAAGCTAGGGAATATACGTGGGGTGCAAGGCGGTTGGCCAGAATTTTGCTGAATAGCTTCCCAAAGCTATGACAAAGGTTTATAGCTAGGTCTGAAGTCGCAGGTACAGGATGCCCCTTTTTTCTTCTAGAGTAGGATGATGTGTGCATTGTTGAGGAGTGAGAGCAGCCTTCCATTGCAATTCTCAAAAGTGCATGCGCCTGGTGCGGTAGCGGTATACATGGGATGATAAGCCCGTTTGTGATTGGCGTGGGCTTATTGTTTTGGATAGCACTGGACCACTGGTTGTTGGTATAAATACATATCTGTCCATCTTCATCTCATCAATATAATAATAGCTCGTCCTCACTCCTGAACCCTGACTAATTAGCAGCGGACGCAGAGAACTAGCTACCCCTGCACTTGCCTGCATGGCTACCGGCAACAGCACAACATCAACACCTTGCGTCGTCGGCCCCGTGCCGTACAAGGACATCGCCGACGCCGACGGCAGCGCGCGCCCGCAGGAGGAGAAGGTAGCCGTCGCCGCGCCGAATGACATGCGGCTCTACCAGGGCACCTGGGTGCCGGAGAGATTTGTCCCGGGGATCGTCGCCGTCCAGGCCCAGCGCGGTTTCGCGGCGCGCCCCGGCGACGTCCTCCTCGCGAGCCCTCCCAAGTGCGGCACGACGTGGCTCCAGGCGCTCGCCTTCGCCGTCATGGCGCGCGGGGCGGCGTGCCCGCCGGCGGCGGAGGGGCACCCGCTCCTCCGCCTCAACCCGCACGACTGCGTCCCGCACATGGAGCGGGTCTTGGCGGAAGGGTGGGGGAGCAGGCTGGACGCGCTGCCGTCGCCGAGGCTGATGGCCACGCACATGCACCACTCTCTTCTCCCCGCCTCCATCACCGACTGCTGCAAGATCATCTACATCTGCAGGTAAACCGAAAGTCCATACGGTCTCACACTCTCATTGATTGTATTTTCTGTTCTCTCTTCTTTTTCTCGACCAACTATATGAAATAGGGATTTCCACCTCATCGGACGACTGGTTTTTGGGGATAAGATCAATCGACGACGAACTCATCGTGTGATTCGTGCTTCGCCCGCTGTCTTCCTCTTCTTCGATGACGACAATCTCCTCTTCCGCCACCACAGGAAGGGGTTCGGATTTTGTGTGTGTGTGGTGATGGGTTCAGGTTTTGTGTGTGTGTGTGGTGGTGTTCGGGTTTGGGGGGATTTGGTGTCATCCAGAAATAGAGGAACGCCTGCGGGTGGAGGTGGCCCGGTGGGGTTGGATGGGGTGAGGGCTACTGCGGAGGCGGCATCACCAGAGACGGGGTGGGGGCGAAGGCGGTTGGGCCAGCGACGATAGTTATAGGGTGGGCGGGGAAGCACCGGCGGTGGAAGGTGCGAGGACGGAGCAGCAAGGCGTCGGTGGCGGCGACGGCCGCGGGTGGCTGTGGGAGGAGGTGTGTAACACCCCGGCTTAACATAAGCCCAAGATGCTACTAACTTACTAATTCACACAAAATTTCGACAGCATTTTCCCTAATTATTGGACATCCACTCAGCAATCATAACGCAATAACAAATATATACATCACATACATAACCATAAGTCCACAAAAGGAACATAACACACCACAAGTGTGTTTCAGCCACAAGCATATGCCTACCATGAACATACATGACACTGAACAAGCAGCTACTAAACAACTTATCACAATCATCAAGTTAAAGTACATCCATCCATAAGAGATTACTAATACCATATGACAATATGTTATCAATAGTTAGCCGGTTCCATATGTTTAGGTTAATAGGTTATTAATTAAACGGATGTGACTCGAGTGAGTGTGCAGCTACCCTGCCCGCGCGACGCCATCAAGGGTCACCTAAAAAAAAGAGCAAGAGTGAGTCTAAGACTCAGCAAGTACATATTTAATCAAAGTAGTATAATAAAAATGAATATCATCTTCTCAGTAAAAGGAGAGCACAATTGTTAAGGCACAATATCCATATCACAACTTAGAATATGCAAAAGAATATACAATGCAATAATATGCAATGCAATGTAGGATGTGTCTTTCTCTGAAGCATATACTGCCACTGGTATAGCAAGTGTCCACCGGTCGATGGCCCACTTTTGCCCCGTCCTTTTTCATACGGGGTCCAACTCCACTCCTATGGAGTGCCTACCCCCGTAGGACTTAAGCTCACGGATCATGGTCATATAGCTTTCTCACCAACATGGCATAGGGCACTCCGGACTAGTTATATGACCATTTTGTCGACCTGGGCTATGCACATAAATGTAAATGATGCATACTTATTGTTTATGCATTTACAGGTTAGCAATGCAATAAAATAATTCAATGTCTCAAGTAACAATGTAAACATATGAAATATAGGTATAACAATCACATAACACAAACCACGACCAATTAGTTACTTTGAATAAATAAGCACTTACCTTCTCACCCTCGAAGGTCGGAGCACGACGAAGGTGTTCCCGAGCCCACAACGAAAGTACATAAAAACAAGGACGGGTTCTCAATAAGTGAATAAGTATAACAAGGGACTAGTGCTGTCAAATGATCACGACCTAATCTAACCACCAACCCTGCAACCAGAGCCACCCGATTAACAAGCCAAACTATCGGAAACCAAAATCTGGAATTTCTGGACAACAGGCTTGCGAAGGTCATTACTCTCGAACCGTCATCCAAATTATGTGTTCTAGGATGCATTGGAAAGCTAAGGGCATAATCTAAAATTCATACAACATGGTTGTCCTTTGATTCTCACTAGAAACATCTTAAATTGACATCGCAATCTACTGCATAATCAATTACTTGCATAAACTTAAAATTAAACCCTAGGCCTGCTTGGATGGCCTTTTTTGGCCCAAAAACAGCCCGGATTCGGCTCTGATTTTTTTTCCTCCGGATTGGAGAACGAGCTGCTTGGATGGGCTAGTATTGGATTGCAATTACACCCGGAATGGGCCGATCCGACCGGAAAAATAAAAACCCATCAGCACCCCCCACTTCTAAAGAGGGCGACTAGGGGACGGTATCCCTTTCGGGACGGGATCCCGTTGTGAGGAATTCCTGCTTCTAAAACGACAGGAGTCGGGCTCGCTAGTCGCTAGGTCATTCCACCTCGCTAGGTTGCTCCTCCCCCGAGCGCTTCGCCTCACCTCGCTCCTCTCCGACCCAAGCGGCGGCACGTGAAGGGATTGCGGTGACGAGGAGCGTGCCGACGAGAGAGCGGCGACCGGCCAAAACGCATTTGGAGACGGCACGGGAGGCGACGGCGTGGGAAGCTGAGGGCCGGTTGGTGGCGCCGCGGGAAGACGAGGTGAGGTGCGAGATGTGAAGAGGCGTACAGCCGCTAACGGACGGGGACGGCGTGGTCCCCCCGCCGACGCCGGCCCACCCGCCTTCGCCCCCTCCCCCGGCTCCGGCGGCGCCACCGTCACCTCCGCCGCCGCTCCCGACGAACCCACCCACCGCCGATCCGCAGCCTCCCCAACCTCCCTCTACAACCGGAGGAACCCAAATATTCCCTAACCCGAACCCTAACCTAGCGACGGCAAGCTCGACGGCGGCGACGGCGAGGTCGACGGCGTCGAGGTAGGCCTCCTCCTTCCTCCTCCTCCTCCTCCTCCTCCTCTACACAGCGCGCGCGCGGCGAAGGGGAGCTAGGCGCGGGGTGAGTGGACACGTGTCGCTAGGGGGGGCAATCCCGTCCGGGACGGGATCCCGTTATGAGGAATTCCTGCTTCTAAAACGACAGGAGTCGGGCTCGCTAGTCGCTAGGTCATTCCACCTCGCTAGGTCGCTCCTCCCCCGAGCGCTTCGCCTCACCTCGCTCCTCTCTGACCCAAGCGGCGGCACGTGAAGGGAGCGCGGTGACGAGGAGCGTGCCGACGGGAGAGCGGCGACCGGCCAAAACGCATTTGGAGACGGCACGGGAAGCGACGGCGTGGGAAGCTGAGGGCCGGTTGGTGGCGCCACGGGAAGACAAGGTGAGGTGCGAGATGTGAAGAGGCGAACAGCCGACGGCGCCCGGCGCCTAAGGCCCGAGGGCCGAGGCCAAGCGAAGACGTGGACCTTCACCGCCGACAGCAGCTAGAGATCAAGGTAAGATCCTCAGAAATTCTTCCAAATCTTGGGATTTGGGATTCTGATGCTCCGGATATTGGATAGCTAGTTGTCTGGGCTGTTTATCATTGTTTGATTTTTTATTCTGAAATTCTTTGTAGATTTTTGCGGTTTAATCTGATCCACTGACATTGATTATGTTATGCTCTATCATATATCTAATTTTTTGTTTTTTCCAAACCATCACATAGTTATTTGAAATTCAACGGTGCCATACACTGACAATTATTTTTTAGCGGTACTTATTCATTATGCCTTCATTTATTCATTTCCTTCTCAAAAGTGTAATTGTAACATCTTACAGCTGTAAAAAGTTACACAAGTGGGGATGAAAAAATACAGGTGTATCTTGTGCCCAAGAGATTACATATGTAATCTTTTGCAAGTGTAAAAATATTCTCAACTGCCAAGCAGGCCCTTAAAAGGGCTTGCTTGGGTGTTTAGACTATTTTTACACATGTTAAAGATTACACCTGTAAATCCTTGGGCACAAGATACAACCGCAAAATTTTTCAGTGTTAGCAAATGGGTGAAATGCTTACAGAACAAGAATATATGTAGCACCACCATTCAAATCAAACTTTTTACTATCAAAGAGAACTAGGAGTGTGAAGAGACAACATTATAATCGAATAAATAAACATGGAATTTCTGGCAGCAAAGACATAGTCAGATGAGCAAATTAGGGTGTGAGGCAAAATTCAGTGAGTTCATTGCCACACAAAGATTGTGTAAGGTTCCCGAAATCAAAAAATTCAGTTAGTTGCAGGTTAAAATGAATTGGTTAGCCCTTTGATGACAAACATATACAGACGGTAAGGCGAGAAGGACACAGTTGATGGCTGGGTCGATGACCGTCGGCGTTGGCGTCGTAGAAGTCCCTGCTCGTCAGGCAGCGAAGGCGCTCCGCTGCCCTCCGTGCCGACGAATCCACACCGGCTACTGCATCCACTCGCTCTCACCGGGATGCCTCATCCTCTCGCAGCTGGCGCCGCCGTCTGAGCAGCCCCTTCCCCTGGCAGCCGTCGTCTTGCTAGGATTTAGGGAGACTTGGATTTGGGGGAGACGAGCATCGGGCACGAAGAGCAGGATGAGGATGGGATGGGGCGAGCTAAGAAAAGCCCGATATTTGTCGTTTTTTTACTCGGGACGTCTAGTAGGGGGAATTTTTTCCCGGTTGGAATGGGCCAAACCGGGTGTAAAACTGATGTATTACAGACTCATCCAAATTGCTATTTCACAAAAACAACGGTAAATATTCCGGCCTGTATTAGAGCCAATTTCAGACATTTTACATACCATCCAACCAGGACCTAAGGCCATCCAAAATACTCCTAAATCCTACCCAAACGTTGTATAATGAAGGAAATTGCAAAGGAAAGAACTCAATTTCGTCACCCTAAATGGAGGAGCCCAAACCCTAGACTTCTTCCTCCTTCCTCCTTCCTCCTTCCTCCTATCTCGTTGGCTGGCCAAGTCCCCTAGTTCCTTTGCTTCTCCTTCCTCCAGTACCCTGCCCGACCTCCACTTACCTCCTTTCCTCCTCTCCTCAGCCAACCCCACACCTCCCCCTCTTATCCCCACACCACGCAGCAAGGTCAGCGGCGGTGGCGGCGGCAACTAGGAGGAGGTTGGACACAACGGGAGACAGGGGAGAGAGACCAAAAAGGGGAGAGAGGGAGCAAGAGAGAGAAGCAACGAGAGACAGAGAGAAATTGATGGTGAGGGCATCGGTCCCTCCCCCTTTAGCGCCTCCTAGTCCTAGGTGGGAGGGCGGTGGGGGAGTTGGGCTAGCTGAGCTTGTCGGCCCAACCACCTCTACTCTCTTTTTGTTCTTTTTTAAACATGGTATTACAAGGTGGAGGCG
>SPJY01009798.1:917199-1009589 GCA_005191435.1 Raddia distichophylla | reverse complement strand
TGAAATTAGCAACATATGTTGAGCTTTTCATAAAAATTAGCTGGCACTAATTGTGCAGGATGGGTTCTTCAGAATCATCAGAGGCAAAAATGAATGTGGCATTGAAGCATACGTTGTTGCCGGTATGCCCTCGGCAAAAAACATGGTCAAAAACTATGAAGGCGCCTTTGGAACGGCGATAGTCTGACCACTATCAAGAGCAGTTGGGAAGCTGGAATCAGCCATATGTGCAATCGATTAAAAGGGTAAAGTAGCCTTGATGGCTTCTGGATTCTGTATTCTGTATACGTTTGCATGTTCACAGCGCTGTAGTGACCACTCTTGTTCACGAACAAGATGAAATAATACGAATAAGATCACGGTTGTCGTACAGGGTTACCCATGTGTGATGGAGAAGATTGTTGGGTTTAGTTCTATATTGGTTATCAATTGAAGGTTGCACGGAAGCACAACATAAAAGGTGGAAAAGTCATCACATGTTAGATTGGTCGTTTGGATTGAGTGGATCCTAGACCTTGGTTGTGGTTCTGATTGTGTCTGTGGATGTAGCGGTTGCAAGGTTTAAAAACCACCCAGTGATATTCTCAATGAATTTCCTGTGTTTTGGTGATGATGACATAAATGGAAGACTCCAAGTGTGGCATCAAGGTGAAATAAGTTATTGATGTACCCGGGGTTATGGTAGGGTTCACGTGCATCTTTATTTAACTTTAGCTTGGATCTTAGGGGATTGGATACAAATTTGTCTTGTCATGGTCCTTTTGTTTCATGTAGCACCTAGGTTTGGTTTGGAGTGTTGCCTGAGTCTTTTGGTGCAGCTGGCCGTAGGAGGTGAGTTGGCTCTGTGTGCATCGGAGGATCCGGTGCACTGTTCGTCACATGGGATCTCTAGGTTCAAGGGGTGTGCCTCGAGAGTGTTGTGTGCATTAGACCGCCCGATGCACTGTTTGACGCACCAGACCTTTAGTTCTAGTGCGGGGTGTTTTGTTGCTTTCACTTGCATTGGACGGTCCGACGTGTCGTTTGATGTGGTGAATGATTAGTTCCAGTAGTGTGGCATGGCCTCCTTCACACACGACGGATGGTTGGGTGCGTTGTTCGACGCGGTAGACAGTTAGGTTTAGGGGATTTTTTTTGGCTTGGCGTGTCCTGTCGGGCGCGTCGGAGGATTTTGTGCCCTGGCTTTGAACAGTGCACCGAACGGTCTGTGCGACCCTTTTGGCACCAGGGACAGTTAAGTCCAGGAGGGTGTGCTGCCCTACTAGATGGTATGTTGCATCAGACGGTCTGGAAGGCTAGTGTGTGTCGGACCGTCCATGCACCGTGGTCTGTGCCCAATGACTAGTTTTTGGTGGTCAGTATTTAAACCCATCAGGGTGGCCTTGGGGTGTTTTGTTGCTTTAGTCTTAAACTCTAGGAACTTATTTCAAAGCTAGCCATCAAAACTAGGGTTTGGAAGAAGAGTGAGGGAGAGCTTGAGAGAGCGAGTGATAGGAGTATCAAGATGAAGTACAACATAGGACAAAGACACACATCACATCCCAATGTCAAAACACATGATTTTGCACTATCAGGGATCGGACTAACTGGTCCGAAGTTTTTGGATTATCTGTTACCTAGGACATCATACTGTTTAGAATTTCAAGAATTGGCACTCTCAGTTTGTTTCTTCAAATATTTGTCAGAGTATCTAGTATCTGGGATATCGGAATGTTTGAAATCTCAAGTTTTGTTGCGCTTTGTCTTTTTTGTTGTTTTATTTTATTTTCACTGGAGCGTCTGGTGATTTGGATCAGAATATTTGGTATCTAGGAAATCGGAATGTTTAGAAATTCGAGATTTAGGTTCTCTGTTTGTTGGATGTATTTTGTACCAAAGTGTTCGGTCTCGGAAAGCTGCCCCAACGACTAGCTCGAGCCTACACCTATTTAACAGCCCTTCTACCAATCCAACCAAGGTTAGCACTTCACTCTCATCAATACTAACCTCTAACAACATTTTGAGTGTTAAATTTTCTATCCACCCCAAATCCTCTTACTCTATGCTTTGGGTAGGGTTTGAGAAGTGAGATCGAGTGTCTCGTGAGCTAGCTTCATCCTTTGAGAAATCAATTCATCTCAAAGCTCGTTCTTTCGCCGGATTTGTTACCCTTGGAGGTCGAAAACTCCTAGACGACCATGCGTCGCCTCGAGGCACCGTACCTTTTATGTGGTGCGCCAAGGAAGTTTGTGAAGGTCGATTCTACCTCTGGAGGGAAGGAGTCAAGGAGTGAAACTGAGGGGTCTTGATGTGACCTCGGTGAAAAAGGATTAAAAAATACTCGGGCTCAAGTGTTACCAAGCCTACATCAACAGAGACGTAGAATCCTCTAAAGGATTCAAACTTTGGAAACAAACATCGACCCGTCCGTTCTTCACTTTTTAGTTTCCCCTCTATTTGCTCTTTAGCTCGATTTGTTTTGGTTTGAGCTTGTTTTTTGTGATTGGCTAGCATCTACTTACTCTTGTGCTATGAATTGTCTTTTGGTGCTGGTGGCAACTTGCATTGGTTAGTCAGGCTAAAGACTTAACCCTAGCTTTGTTTGCAAGTCAAAATGTCCAATGTTTTTCATCGGATACTCCAGTAACCATCAGACTATTTGGTGTTTAGGACCGGACTGTCCCAAATTAGTAGCTTCCACGTAATTTTGGGTTCAAAAAAATTGGTATCGCCTATTCATCTCCCTTGAGGCGACATCTCGATTCTTTATACAACAACCTTTTAAACAAATTTGCTTTTCTCTATACCCTCAACAACCGGCATTATGGCCTAAAATCCCCCATATACCTTCACTGTATTCATCTATGCCATTTGAGGATGCATATAGCTATTGAGCATGTTTGGATTTTAAGAGGGATGGTGAGTTCGAGGAGCATTGATTCGAAGAAATTCTTTAAGACTTCCATTCACCTTGGTCGCGATAACTAGCCTTATACATTTCCCTGTGATAGATTCAATAATTTTATATCGATTTTAAAGATACTAGTTAGTAGCAGTGTTCGCCTACACGGTCTACACGGCCGTGTACACGGTACACGATGGGTTGTTGTGCTGTTTAGCACATAAACGGTGTATTACACGCTACACGGAATTACACGGAATTACACGGCCTAGTCGGCCTACACGACACGGCAAAAAAACGGCGTACACGGCCTTTTTCAGCGTGTAGCGTGGCGTCTAGGCTATAGGAGATGTGACATACAGCTTGAGGATACATTTGTTGCATACTCGCACTATTTGGAATCATTTTTTTATATGTGAACTACAAATCTACAATGCACATGTAATCTTGAAAATATATTATTCAACTATGCCACTTGTCAGTATAGTTTTCTAGGCATATACATGTTTTTTTATTTGTATTTTAATTAAAAAGTACAAAAACGTGTAATCCGTGTAATCCCGTGTACACAGCGTGTACACGGTCTACACGCTACACGAGACTCTGCCGACCGTGTACCGTGTAGCGTTTAGACTAACACTGGTTAGTAGTGTTAGCCATTTTTTTTTATCATTTTGCAAAATAAGAGTTTCTCTAGATACTATGCGAAGCCTCGATAGAATGGGCCTTCAGCAAAGCTGGAGCTTTGTAGGGAAAATTATACCTTTTGGGCCTATGCCCATGCCTCTTGAATAGTAGTGATGGGCATGCAGAGTGATATAGATGTTTGTTGTCTATAATTCAATCCATGTCAGTTATAAATAACACTAAATACAATATATATAATGGTAGAGATGGTTGAAGGCTTTGCAAACAGCTTCTTCACGATACAAAATTTCTTATTTCTTGAGTAGAGTCGATTTTCACATTGAAGACGACCAAATTTTTGTGCTCGTTCTGTTTTCTCCACATCATCGTAGATCCTAGGTAATAAAACTCATGGACAGCTTATAAACAAACTAAAGTAAACCACTATACATATTTTGAACGAGCCTATGTATGGACAGTGAGGGAATGTCACAAGTCATAGTCATAATTGCTCTTGGGTGTTACGTTGAGCCACAAATGAAAGGAGGAAAGGCGCCTAACTTGAAGTACAAAAAACTTACTTTCGAGCTGTCTAGAGGATTGATCCGGACGTACATAGGTAACTCGGATGGGTTGATGGAGTAACTTGTTTCAGTCTTTCAGAAGGAACAAATGCTAAACAAGACATAAAGACAGGGCGACTACGATCGACAGATGCGCATGCATGACTCACTTAGCTAGACACGGAAGGGAGATGGAAAATGGAATTCCTCACACGCTAGCTGCAGCATTTCGGTGGGCATGCTTTTGCTGTGGATCCTGAGACTTCAAGCAACGTTCGGCATGATTACTTTCCCCCGCATGTAGAGATAAAGCAGGGACAAGCGAGCCACCACGTTGATCGGAAAAATTCCCATATAAAATAGATAATAAGAAAAGATCTCCACCAAAAATTATGGTGCACTAGATTGTAACATTTTATATTGAATCTATTAATGGAGAAATTCCAATGTAAATTAGAGAAAAAAAGATCACAACCATTGATTGCAATGGGACAAGATTTTAAAGGCTTAGATTGAATTTATTATCAGAAAAATTTCCACGTAAATCAGAGAAAAAGGAAAGATCGCCACCACCCATTATAGTAGCGCCAGATTATAATGACTTAGAGTAAAAGAAAATAAATTACAAAATTATAATAAAAAAATAAAAATAAGATCCCATGTGAGACTAAAATTTTAAATAAATTACATAAATTTGAAATACAAATACTACAAATAAGAGTGCATTTGAGATTAAAAGAAAGCTTCCATGTCGAATACAACAAAAAATAAATATATGAAAACTCAAAATAAAAATAATAAAATAAAAGCCCATGACACATTAAAAGAAAGTGTTCATGCTAGATACAATACAAAAATACAAAACTACATAAATCAGTAATAACATTAATAGTAATAAGAGTCAATATACGATGAAAAGAAAGGGTTCATATCAAATATAATAAACAATAGAAATTATATAAATTCGAAATTTAAAATAATAGAAATAATAGTCCATGTTTGGATTAAAAATAAGGGTTCATACCAACTATAGTAAAAATAATAAAAGTAAAATAATTCAAAGTAAAAAATAGAAAACACGTCTATAAGACTGTCCATATAAACTACAAGAAAAAATGAAAAATTGAAAGTAAAATAATAGAAAATGTTTCATGTTAACTACTCCATAAAACTAAAAAAAAGTAGTAACATCAATATAGTAAAAATATAATTACGAGATTTCTAATAAAAACGACAATAGTGTCCCTGTCATGAACTATAGACAAGAAAAGAGTTCGTATCAACTGTAACAATATATTATTCATGTTAATCGAAGAAATTTTCACCTAAATCAGAAAGAAAATATCTACATTGAGTACACTGAGGTCAAATTTTAACGGTTTAGATTAAAAGAAAAGCTACTAAAAATTCATAATAAAATCAATAGGAAAGGAGTTCACGTGAGATTAAAGAAATAATTCAAACCAACTACAATATAAAATAGTAATTGCATCCTTGCTATTATGAAGTTAAAAAATTGTAAGATCGCATTGCATGTATAAAAAATATAAAAAGGAGTACATATCTATTAGATATATAAAAATAAGAGAGTTCAATAGAGCCACCAAGTTAACCCTAAAATATTAGAAACGAGCAAGGTGACCGGCGCGTTTGCACGGCTAGATTTGTGCTAAGATATAGATAATATATTAGATTAGATTTAGAGTTTATCTCTAATATGTAGATCAGCTTCAGTAGTTTGTTATAGAGGTTAATATTGACAGCTAGATTTACATAATAATATCCATATTCAATGATGTAGATTTTTTCTTTTTCTACGATTAACATGAGAATTTCTACTATTTTTCGATTAACAGGGGAATTTCTAGGATTTTAGGATTAATGTGGTGGCTCCGTTTAACTCTGCTTTATATATATAGTAGATTTTCACATTAATCCTAAAGTACGAAAATTCCTCAAAAAAGGAATATGTGATATCAATTATAGTGGAACCAGATTATAATAGTGGAATTATAGCAAGAATGGATATAGTGGGGGGCATATTATATTGGTTTAGATTAAAATAAAATAAATTATACATTTTAAATTAAAAGTAATATGAAGAAGAGTACATGTCAGATTGAAATAAGACTTCATAATAGATAAAAAAAATCACGTAAATTCTAAATAAAAATAAGAGTCTATGTTAGACTGTGTCAATAAAAAAAATAAATTTGAAATAAAAATAACAGAAACAAGAGTCCATACCATATTAAAAGAAAATGTCCATATTAGATACATGTAAAATTAAAGTTATGTAAATTTGGTACAAAAAATGTTAGAAATAAGAGTACATGTCCGATTAAATGAAACGTCCAAATTAGTTACAATAAATTATATAAGTTACATAAATTCAAAAATAACGGCTTAGATTAAAATAAAATACGTTAGAAATCTAGAATAAAAATAATAGAAATAAGTGTCCATGTCAGGTTAAAAATAAAGTCTATATAATTAAAGCATGGTCCAATGGAGCCACCACATTATATTAAAATCATCAAAATTCTCACTTTAATAATAAATAAAAAGAAAGATCTACACCTTTTATTGTTGTGGTTTCGGACTATAACGGATTTTATTAAAACAAAGATTTCATATGAACAACGGAAAGGCTGGAGACCGAACGTCCGGCGCGGTCCGGACGAGGACGCGGTGCGCGAAACGCGGGGGCGAGCTGCACTGTGCGCCGTCATGCAGTGGGGCCCACGGCATTTTCTTTTTTCGATGACCTTAAATTTTGACTGGGTGTTCCAATCCACAAACCGTTTGCGTCAACGTGTTCCTCGTATTTTTACGAACAAAACAAGATATATTTTGCCATATAACTCTTCAAACTTATCTGATGAAACTTAGGGCTCGCCTACTGAAACTTGGGTTTCGCCTAGTAAAACTTGGGTTTCATACTCGTAAAACTTTGCCAAACTGTCAAGTTTTATCAGGTTTCATCCAAGTTTTTTCAAATTTCATCAAGTTTCATCAGGTCAATTCAAGTTTCATCAAGTTTCAATAGGTTTCATCCAAGTTTCATCAGGTTACATCGAAGTTTCATCCAAGTTTCATCAGGACACGACCAAGTTTCAGCAACACACAGCCAAGTTTCGCTAGTATAGATGTAAGTTTCATAAGTTCCTTCTCATAGTTTCACATAAAAAAATTTAAAAAGTGAAAAAAAATCAAAAAATTTAAAAAGTATTTAAAATGGGTTGCTCTCGATTTTAGAAGAATTATGAAATTTATTCCACGTATTTTGAACACTGTTTGAATTTTGTACAAAAATTAGAAATTTAATTGAAAATTTAATCAAAGGACGACTAGTTAGCTGCCTGGGAACGCAAAACGCGCGCTGCCGTGCGCGCTCGGATTGGCGCGGTTGCCGTTGATCCTAGGCTCTGGTTGGTCCGGCCCGGGCGCCCCGACGCCTGGCGCTCGCCTATGAACAAATGGAATAAAGAAATTTTGAATACTATTTAATAAAGGAGCAAAGTAGTGTTTAATATAATTTTTTTAAACGTACGCGTCGGTGCGCTAATCGTGTAAATACTAGAAGACAAGTGTTCCAGTCTAGCACACTCATCTTTAGGCAGAGAAACGCCCTGTTTTCATAGGAAGTAGTACTGGCGTCGTCTTGCCAAAATCGTGCACACTGCACACGTACATAAATTTGATCCGGCCGGCACCCGTGCATAGCTGAAGTCTACTTACTACGGACTCCTGCGTCAATCAGTAGCCAGCTGCCTGCAGTGTGCGTGCCATTTCGATGTGGTCACATGCAGCAAGCATACAAGGCGCCCGTGCCGTGTGAGCAGCGTGCGTGCTTGCGTTCCAAAAAACTTTTCGTAGGCCGTGCCAGTAATATTGCCACCGGAAACGTCCGCACGCACAACGAGTTCTTGTCGTGCATGCGCGGCCCGTGCGAATCGCTGCTCGTGGCACGTACAGCTAGATTTCTCCAACATACGCATCCAGATGAAACAGCCTGATTTCTTTAGGTAATAGAAATAAATTTTCGACCTCTACATCATCAGATGGATATGTTGATGTACAGTGTCATAGTCATGTCGTAAACTACTGTCGTAAACATGTCACAACGTTACGTTGATTTACAGCCTTGGGCGACAGTTTGGCAAAGGCTAAAAAAACCCCTGAAATAAGCAAAAAAAACAGAATTCTTAATTCCCAAATTCTATTGTTGAGATAGTAATAGGGCTGTTTGGTTGGTTGTATCCAATGAGTTTTGCATCTGAAGATACAAAACTAGGGTGTTTGGTTATCTTCTCACCTATCTGAACCAGGCTCTCCAGATGCAATTACTTCCTTCGGGCCAGACTATGGAGATACGACCAAATTGGGCGATTCCCAGAGCCAGGCTCCGTGGATACAGCAACAACCACGTGCGCGACACATTTGATTCATTTGTTTGCTATATCTTTTGAGTAATATTTTCGATTACCAAACCGATTTCAGAAATGGGTTATTGATATTTTTTTGAACAAAACGAGACCATACTTGCCATATAAATTTTAAAAGTTTAAAATTTTCATTTTTGAATTTATTTATTTATGAGACTTTCTTTTGAATTTTTTATTTTCGTAATTGATTTTTTGTTATTTTGATTTTCTAGAATTTATTTTTTAATATGTTTCATCCCTTTTTGAATTTCTCCATACCATTATCTCCTTAGTGCAGTCAACCAAACAACATCTCTACGCAGCCTGTACAATCTCATACACATAACCAAACAACAACCATTTGCATCATCTTAGTCTGGCTCCAACCAGCCTGGCTCGGCTCATACAGCCTGGTTCAACTGAGAAGGCAACCAAACAGCCTATAAGTGATTAGTAGTCTAGTACTCCCTTCGTTTTAAATTTTAATGTGCATAATTTTTTACACGGTCACCAATGTAGAATTTTGATCATTAATTTCTTTCATAAGATATCATCAACAGGTATAAAATTAGTATAATATAAAAGTATTTTCAAATATGAATCCAACTATATCACATGCATAATTCTAAACATAAATATTTTTAGTTTGCTTATTAGTCAAAAGTTACAAACATGAACGTGATTCAAAATGAATATACTGGTCAATATTCAATAAGCTTTTCGTCTACAAAAACCCTACGAAAGTGGATATATATCGAGAGGCGTCAAAAGAAGCACATACGCTACGCGCGCGGTAGCGTATTTTTCTCGCTATAGCGAAGAGATAAAATCAAATTCTTATTAAGTGGTGTAATTTTTAACGGGCCCTAACGGCCTAGGACTAACCGTGCAAACGGAGATAAGTTCCGGGAGCTGAGAATTCAATTTCAAAGTTTAGGGGATTTCGTGCAACTTGTTACAATTCCGGGAGCTACAGTACAATTTTCTCTATTGAGATCGTAGGCTGGCTGTCGGTCTACATAGACATACACATGGTGATTCTATTTATTCATATACGATCGATCGATGGATCGAATCAAGTACACAAACTTAGCACAGACATATATATCCACACATCTGACATTCTGATGTGACTCAGGCTGTGGGAGCAGTCACGCATGCATGATGGTTGAGGGGTCCGTACATAGCATGGTAATTAAGGTACTAGGTTGATTGATTGATCTAGCATGTTCGTCATGAGGTTGGCGTTGCCGGCTTCACGAGGTCGGCGCGCGGCGGCGGGAGCCGGCGGCGAGGAGCTCATGGGCACTTGTGGCGTCCCTTGTGGGTGGTCATGTGGGCGTAGCAGGGGCAGACGTCCTCGTTGCCGGAGGTGCCGGGCGGCACGCAGCCGCAGCGCCGGCAGCACGAGTTGCACGCCCTCAGGCACATCTTCGGCCGCCCCGACTTGCTGCACCGGTACGAGCACGAAGCGCCGCAGTCTGCACATATGCACGTCGCACAGTACCCATCAGCTAGCTAGCTCGCTACACATACATGCATACACACGCGGCGAATTAATCAGCAGGGAAGACAACGATACTGCTAATCGATTAGCTAGCTAGCTGAGATCAGTCGACTGATCATCGATCGGCCGATCAATGAAAGCATATGCCACTCACTGATAGCGTACGCCTGTCCATGGGGAGCGGTGGTCTGCATGCATGCGGATCAAGAAAGAAAGAAGCCCTCCATTAATCATACCAGCAGGGTTACAAAACACAGATCAAATCAGCATGCAGCTTAATTATTAACGATCGATCCGATGGGCATGCATGATCACCTCGAGGAGGAGCAAGAGGAGGACGAGCGAGAGCGGCAGGAGCAGCGCCCCGGCCTTGGCCATGGCGATCGATCGATCGAGAGCGCCGAAACCTAAACGTCAAGAGGCTCACAGCTCGCTCGCTCAAGATGGGCTCGGTGGATCGATTCAGTAGTTTCTCTCCGAGAGAGGTAGATTTCAATATTTATAGGGCGGCGACGCCGGAGCCCGGAGACTTGCGGTTGCGCGCGGATGGACGCCTTCCGTCCGGTGGGCCGGCACGCCGCGCAGCAAGCTCCGCGTGCTGCCCCCTCCCCCCTCGTGGACGCAACGCAGCTTGTTTCTGCAGCTGGTCGAGCCGTATCCGGCGCTGGTAAGCTACGCATGCAGCATTACGGCCCAATTAAGCGCCACGATTAGATGACCCGCTCATTAATCAGTGCAATCTGCCGTACGTGCGTGATAGATGATGCTAATGCCGGGGGGTAGTTCTCCCCTAAATCGATTGAGTATTCTAATTCCGGCGTCTATCGATATGTTCGCGTGGGCTGTGTCGGCTGGAGATGGTATGGTGTTGGTGCGTCCGTGCGTGGGTGGTGTGCACTGATACTTCTCGGTTTAGTAGATTAATTGGGTGTGGGATTACGATTCCTAAAGTTATCTGAAATATGCTGGTTACTTGCCGGAAGGCTGATGACATTCTAGTTAATTTCTCCTAATTTTTCTGGTGGGCCAGCTAATATTTGTGCTAGACCGATTATAGCGACCCGAGGGGATGAATGGAAGCTTTAAAAAATTTATCGAACCAATGTTCTTTGAACAGATAAGCACTCAACAACTACATGCACCTCAAATATGGTATAAATAAAATCTATACATGTATGTGAGAATTTTCAAATCATGGTCCTAATTGTTAAGAGTTCAAACAAGATGGAATCAAAACTAAATTTGTGTTAGCAAAAGCTAATCAAGCCAAAATGGCTAAAACAAACTTTAGAAAAACAAAAGCAGGTTCCAAAGAGTTTTGTCCTCTGATAAGGGGGTTGTCTTGCCTTTATTTGAATCCAATAATTATAAGAATCTTTCTCAAGTAAGATGAATGAATCGTGCAACACTCCAAAAAATTTCATTTTGTATCTACCAGGGATGCATCCGAGGCCCCCTGTTGCTGGCGCCCTGCTCATTATTGCGTCAACGGTTTGAACGGGGTCTCGATCGAGGCGAATCAATATGCAGGGTTCTTAGCCAATTTTCAGTTGTGTCTCTTATGTCATCCTATCCCCGTGAGAAACCTTGTCCTGCTGTCATACCTCTAGTTGGTTAACTGAACACCTCCCCCGCCGCAAATTCAACATAGCCTCTACCAACATCCGTCCATAGGCCTTCGGCGGTGAACACGGCTAGTGTTTCTGCCATGAAATCGCTGCTTCACATGGTTTCCCCGGCAATTAGGGTCTCTCACTCTCTCCTCTTCAATATTGTTTTACCTAGTGGGTTGCTCTTGATTTTTCATCTTTTTCTTTCATTCCGTAGTGGGTTCTCGCTAGCATAGCAGAGCAGCTATGTGCTGTTATAGTTTTGTGGTTGGGTCATGAAAGACCGTGTTTTTAATGTTGTGTTTACCTAGAGACTTGGTTTATATGCCAGCGAAATATTCACCGCTGTATAAAAAAGAGAGAACAAACCATCCTCCTTCGTTTTCATGATTCCACAATGCATTATGCAATGCATGTAAGAACATGACCAATGGTAAACCTATTTGTCGCCCATTTGCTATAAATGGAGTTATGAATAGTAAAAATGTTGGGAGTAAAATATAAGGGTGGACAACACCGATCGGACGTTCAATGGAAAGCTTTCCATCGGTCGCATGACATTAGCATGAAATTTTGAAAAAAAAAACTATGTAACCTTAAAAAAAATAGTTGCGAAGCCTTGGAAAATGTTCATGTGAAACATATGTGAACCGTGATGAACCTTCAAAAATAACTGCTAAAACTTGAAAAAAATCTACTAATGGAACTTCTGTGAGTCAGTGAGTGCTGATAAAACTTGAGGGTATAATAAATTTGGTTAAATTTTCCAACACATTATACCGCACTTGCGGTACCTCCATTCGGAGCCTTCTCAACATGGCCACGTCGCCCCATCAGCCTGGGCCGTCGGATCGGGCCGCGCTGGCCGTAGATCGGCCCCACCACCTGTCCCGCCCCCGCGCTGCAAATTTTGCAAAAAAACCCTGCCGTTTGTCAATTACTAAGTACGTCCCCAGGTATTCGCGGACGGATCCCTCCTCTATGTTCATTTGGCCGCAACAAATTTCGTTCAGGCCCCCCATGTTTTACCCAACTCGCAGCGCAGTCCTTTTTACCTACCTAAGTACACCTGCATTTCGGCTAAAATTACCCGCAATGCCACTCCTTAATATCTCCTTCCCATCCTCCTCCCTGCCTCATTCCCACCCCGGTTTCCCTTCTCCCCTTCACCTGCGGGCCGACCACCCCCTCCTCATCCCCGCGCCGCTGCGCCGCCACGGCCGCCTTGCCGCCGCATCCCTTCGCCTTCCACCCCCTCTCCCTCCTCCGCCGCCGCCTCCCATCTTCCGCCACGGCTTTTCCCCGTCCGTGGCCTCTCTTCGTCCACCGCCGCCTCCCTTCCTCCTCTACCGGCTCCTCCCCTCCGCCACCGCTTCCTACTCCCGACGCCGCCTCCCAACTCCGCGCGCCTCCCAGCGCCCCGGTCCCTCCTTTGGCCAGTGCGTTGCCTTCGAGCCATGGCGGGGGCGGCCGCAGCTCCGCCAACGCGGACCCCGTCCTGGGCTCGCCGGATCCGACGATGGCTGCTGCGTCCTAAGTGGATCTGGCGACACCGGCCACTAGGGAAGCCACCAACCCTACCAGCTACAATTTTTTTTCATGCTGCTAATTACAAAATCTTAAATTTTTACATTGATCATGTTTGGGTTGTCCTTCAAAAGATCTAAAACAATATTTGTTATTCCACTGGATAAGTGCTAAGTATTGGAAAAGTACTCTTGCTATGAGTGATCTCAGGCCTTTGTTTCATTTATAGTTAAACTTTACTTGATATATATTTAGTGGAGGTTATAGATATACATAATCCACTCAGAAATTGTTTGAAAATCATATACTGCAATTTGCAAATTTAGATAATCTAGCATAGTTCTCTAATTGATATATATTTAGTGAAGGTTTTAGATATACATAATCCACTCAGGATTGTTTGAATGTGTATGTCTAATGTATATTTCTATGAATTGATATCAGGCACGCATGTTTATGACAAACTTGAATGAGATCATACAATGCAACTGAAGTTGTCTCACTATATGTACTGATTTGCAGCGAAGGTGCTGTGTATTATGCCTAAATTGCTTAATTACCATATCTTTATTACAACATTAATTGGACCTGCTTCCAGCAAGGCATGGATACTTCACTTTTTCATATAAAGTATAATGGTTCTCTTATGGATTTAGCTGAATTTTCGTTGCTATTTTTGTAGATTCCAAAAGAGGTACATATTTTTTGTAACGGTGCATTACCTATGTCTTTTTAATGTATTGTAATGTGAACCACTTGATGAGGCAATTTTTAGCGTACAAAAAAAAAGGCATCCCGTTTTCAGATCAGACAATAAGAGAACACGGTCATGTATTTTTATTTGGCTGCCTCTGAGGTTATCTATAATGTTGTCAATTCCATTAGGCCAATGGATCATGCCCTCTGTAACAACGGTTATTAAGTACGTATTCTGGTCGTTTACATGCCCTGAGTGTTTTTAAAGAAAAGTTCTGCTCATTTTAGACATGAATTTTAGACACGAGGTTCTTGCTGCAGGATGCAAATCTTTACAGGAGGAGGCTAAATCTATAGTTCTGTGTAATTGCCTTTTCAGATTCGTATGGATGGTTACATCGGCTAAGCAAACAGTTAATTAATTTCAAATAAGCAAGCCTAGCGCGCCGATTTTGGTTCTTCCATTTCTTATGCACTCTTTGGACTCTTGAGGCATAACAGCTGCATATTCTATTCTTTTTTTTTTTAGATCTGCTTGCATGTATTCAGCTTGGACTTTGTAAGTCAGGTAGCAAACTGACTTGAAAATGATGGTGTGCAAATGTTCTGCATCCTATTGGAATTCTAAAGAATTATATTTTCACATGTTTGATTTTGGAAATTTGGAATTAATTCTAAGATTATTGCATTAGTTATGTACAATCTCTCTTTTCCTTAGTGGATGAGAGCTATAGCTAAAACTAAAACTACAAGCTTTCTTGATTTGGGGAATTCCTTATTCGCACTATGCCAAGCTGTTTTCTCATTTAATGACAATTTCAAGGTTCAGACCTTTGTTCGATTGCTTGACCCCACATTTAGCAAACGTTGTTATCAGTTATCATCTCACTGATAAGATTTAATTATGGGGACACAACGGCTCTGAGTAATCTTTTGATGCTATTCATTAATTCATACATACTGTTTGCATTTATGCCATCATGCCCATTCGATGCAGCTTTGAAATATGCATTCAAAATGTACTAATTCAATAAACCTCTTAGAGGTACGAGCAACCATGCCTAAATTTTGGCCCAGCACACAAAAAAATAGCATACAAATCTGGCCTAGCGAGCGTAAGCGCGCTTCTTGGGTCTAGTATTAATGAAAACTGAAAAAAGTAATGGTGAAACGTGCACAATGTACCATCAAACTTAATAAAAAAACCTATTAAATTTGGCTACCTACTATTGAAACTTTAAAAATGACCAAGTTTCACCCATGCAAACAACATGTTCCCTCCAACAAAATCTAGTTTCTACAAGCAAAATGCGAAGTTTTACGTGTACATTGCTGGAGTTCCATGCAAAAATGGGATGGACATCCCAGTGCAAATAAGAAAAGTTCCACAAAAACAAAGAGAGTTCTGCAGGCGAAAACCAAATTTCACAAGGTTGAGGTCCCACACGGGAATGGGACATAGACTTTCTACTTGGCGTTTTCTTCTCTAGATCTGGCGAGCCCCACGTCGTGCTCATTGGACCTAGTTGCCAAGCATGTTGGAAAGACGCACTATGGCACACAACATCTAATCTATCCATTTTCAACTCTACATGAACACTGAGAATAGAGAAGGAAGAGATGAAAGGAGGGTAAGAAGAAGGATAGATGAGGGGAGCATCACGACGCTGACACTTGGCTGGCCGACGACACTAGGAAAAGAAGCCACCCTTTCTCAGCTTCGTGTGTGGGTGGTGTCGGGCAAAAGAGTAGTTTGGCTGGGAGGTCATGGCTATCACTCATGTCACATCGCATTGGGGGAATGCTATACTCACGGGAAAAACAATTCTGTGTTTGGACAATGGTGGGGGCATCTGTAGGAGAGCTTGCGTGATGTTCAAGCACAACGTGTCGGCGCGGAAGTTGCCCTTCCATTAGTGTTCAATGTGTTGGACGCAAAATCACCGGTGTTTAGATATATGCGGAATTATAAATGGCCCAACATTTTTTTGAGATCAGAAATAAGTTTAGCCTACGAATAGAATAAAAGTACAACAAATTAACACGAAGGGCTCATTTGGATGTACAGGAGAAAAATCCCTGGTACAAAAATCCACAGAGGGGATTTTAATGGCACTTCACTTCCCGGTCTCTCCTTTCCCCACTCCCAATTTCCCGTATCCCATTATCCGCGCGCCCCGTCGTCTCTGCCACCTCTCGCGCCCCGTGCAGCTCCACCTTACCTCCCTCGCTGCAGCGCCCAAGGCGGAGGAGGCCGGGCGCCGCCGGCCCGGTCCACGCCAGAGGAGGGAGCGAAGGGCACGGAGGTGGGGGCGGGGGCAGGGGAGGTGGCGGCAGGGAGGCGGAGGGGGCGGACGCGGCGATGCCTGGGAGGAACTCTATGGAGGATTGGAGGAACATTACCTTAGGGTTTAGAGATCTCTAGGGGTTTATGGATGGAGCAGCCAGTCCACCACCCACTGCAGTGTTGGGGCCGGTCTGCCAGTCGCTCAACCGGTGTCGGCCCGTCGTTCAACCGGCGTCGCCCGGCTTCTGCACAAGCTCCAGCCGTAGCCCGCCTGCCGCCGGCCGCCGCCTTGCCCCTACCCACTCAGCGCCTCTGCAGTCTGGAGTTGAAGAGGCTAGCGCCGTAGCACGTGCTCCTGTGCGCAGTGCGGCCGCCGGGCTGTCGCCTGCTGTGCTGTGCATTTCGAGAGCAGGGGCGGCGGCCGGCGGGGGGAATGGGGGCGCGTGGTGGTGGGGTGGGGAGTGGCGACGTGGGGGGATTAGGTTTAGGTCTTGTATATGCTGATATGCAGCTCCGCGGTGGGCCGGTGGGCTACGGTTCCTTCAATTATGGGCTTGAGCTGAGGAGTGGTTTTTTTGAGGTCTGGGCAGCCAAACGAGCTATCGAGCCTAATTCGAGTAGCTCGAGATCGGCTCGAGCTCGGTTCGAAAATCAACCGAGCTCGATGCCAGGTTCGAACTTAGCTCGGTTTGCCTTCGATCCCGATCCGACCTCGATCCGAGCTCGATCCGATTTCGAGTAGCTCATCGAGCCCGAGCTTTTTTTCCAGTCCTAGCAGGGAGGTGGAGGGGGACGGCGAAGGAGAGGAGGCGGAGGTGGCGACGGCGGGGAGACGGAGGGGGCAGAGGATGAGTTTAGTATTGGCGGTGGACACAACAAATTCCCTGGATAATTTTCAACCCCGGAATTCCACCCCCGGGATTGGGCCGGGATCCCGGCCGGGATTGGGGTTCCCAACCGGCCCGAGATGAGTTTAGTATTGGCCTTGCCCTACGTACGCACTGTCGTTCGCTCGCTCGCCCCAGTTGGCCGTTGCTCGGTTGCCGCCGAGCCTCCCCCCCCAACTGAATAGCTCCAGCCCAGCCCACGAGTCCAATGGATCTGGGGCAAGCAATCAAGCACGCTCCTTGGAAACGGCTCGTCTACGTGGCCCACCACCCTTGTCTGGCGTGGCCGCCGCCGCCGATGGGGCCACGATGTGGCTGGCCTGGACGGATTGTCTGCGCCACAGTGCATCCTCATTAAAATGGCCACCAGCCACCGAGATAGTACCAGCCTACCAGGTACCAGCTGCTCCTGCTCCAGCTAGCTCGTTGCTCGCTGCCGTTTCCGCGACGCCGCCGCCGGCCGCCGGCGCGAGGGGCGATCGCGTGCGTCATGCGGCCGACCGTTCCACGAGCTCCGAATCCGATCTGCCGCGTGTTTGCGTGCGAGCACGAGCGTTTACTTTGCCAGCCCAGCTGCCGCTGCCATTGCTGACTTGTGAGATCCTGAGCTATCTCATCTCCTGCCGCCGCATCGCGTCTCCAGAGTCCACGCCGTATAAAGCCCCGCCCCATCCCCGCCGCCGACGATGCCTCCCGGCTCCGCCTCGTCGGACCCCCTCCTCGCGCACGCCGACGGCATGGCTGACGGCAGCGCCGTGGCGGCGGTGGACCACCGCGGCCGCCCCGCGCCCCGCGCCTCCACCGGCCGCTGGAGGTCAGCGCTCTTCATCATAGGCAAGCAAGCGCATCTCCATTCCACGCTGTCGGTGAGTTCGATTTGATTGGGGATGCTGTGATTGTGTTGTGATCGTCGGAGGGCATGTGCAGCGGTGGAGATCGCGGAGCGGTTCGCGTTCTACGGCGTGTCGGCGAACCTGATCAGCTACCTGACGGGGCCGCTCGGCGAGGGGAACGCGGCGGCGGCGTCGGCCATCAACGCCTGGAACGGCGTCGCGCAGCTGCTGCCGCTGCTGGGCGGCGCCCTCGCGGACTCGTGGCTCGGCCGCTACCGCACCATCGTCGTCGCCTCCCTCCTCTACATCCTCGTAAGCCAAAGAAAAACTCCATGACCCAACCTTGCAGAGCTCGTTCGATCGAGGGCGCCTAGTGTACGGCCCCGCATGTCAGCGGAACACCGCGCCATTGGCAGGCAGGCGTGTCGTCACATCGCCATTTCCAAATTACAATGGAAATTATGGAACGATGTGGCAATTTGGCCGTAAAATACGCATATTTCACTTGGGTGGTTGGAGAGAGGTCGCTGCTGGCGTAGCACGGTAGCATTAAGTAGCACGCATTGTAAAACAAAACAATACATCAAACTTGGAATAGATCGGTTGATGGAGGAAAAAAATTAGACTGTAATTTAAAATAAAAATTTAGAAAGGATAATAGAGAGTAGTTGATAGTAAAATGATGTAAAATAAAGCCATAGATGTGGATGCTTTTAGAACAGCCGGTCTATGGTGTCGTCCTCATGGACCTCGTGGGTCAATATTTTGGACCCCGGCCCATATTAAAATTGTGTTTATCCAAGTTTTACGGACTCCGGCTCATGGGCCTGGAATATTGAAATTCGTTCTGTTGAAATTTTGGCGTGCAGGGCTTAGGCATGCTGGCTCTCTCCACCTTGCTCTCCTCCGGGCGGCACCACTGCAGCAATGCCGGCGGCGGCGTGGCCTGCGCGCCGCCGTCCACCCTCCAGATGGCCTTGTTCTACGTCTCGCTCTACACGGTGGCCGTCGCGCAGGGCGGGCACAAGCCGTGCGTGCAGGCGTTCGGCGCCGACCAGTTCGACCCGGGTGACCCCGAGGAGGCCGCCTCCCGGAGCTCCTTCTTCAATTGGTGGTACTTCGGCATGTGCGCCGGCACCGCCGTCACGCTGGTGTTCCTCATCTACGTCCAGGACAACATCGGCTGGGGCCTCGGCTTCGGCATCCCATGCGCCGTCATGGCCTGCGCCCTCGCCGTCTTCCTGCTCGGCACCCGCACGTACCGCTACTACGTCTCCGGCAGCAAGAATAAGCAGGGCCTATTTGCTCGCGCCAGCGAGGCTATCGCGGCGTGGCGGAGCAGGAGGAAGGCGCGCCCTCTTCCGCCTTCGGCTTCGCAGGAATGCCAACCGGCGGCGATATCCTCGGCGGAATCAAGGTAATACTTGCGTCTAGAGCCTTCAGCCTTGCGTGCAAGGTGTTCGATCAGTGGTGCAATGTGAAGTGATCCATATTCTTGGAGAATTTATTTTATGCAGTAACCTCGTCGACGAAGAAGAGCAGGAGGTGGTAGACAGCGCCGGCGCCAGACTCGTCAAGGAAGCCAAGAGTGTCATCCGGCTCTTCCCGATCTGGGCGACGTGCCTGATCTACGCCGTGGCGTTCGCGCAGTCGTCGACGTTCTTCACGAAGCAGGCGGCGACGCTGGACCGGCGCGTCGGCGCGCGGCTCCAGGTGCCACCGGCAGCGCTGCAGACCTTCATCAGCGTCACCATTGTCGTCTTCATCCCGATCTACGACCGCGTCATCGTGCCGCTCTCCCGGCGCTACTCCGGCGTGCCCTCCGGCATCACCATGCTGCAGCGCATCGGCGCCGGGATGGTGCTGTCCCTCCTGTCCATGGTGATCGCGGCGCTCGTCGAGACGCGCCGACTGAAGGTCGCGAGGGACGCCGGCCTAGCCGACAAGCCCAAGGTCCCGGTACCGATGAGCCTGTGGTGGATGGTGCCGCAGTACGTGCTGTTCGGCGCCGCCGACGTGTTCACCATGGTCGGCCTCCAGGAGTTCTTCTACGACCAGGTGCCTGACAAGCTACGCAGCCTCGGGCTGGCGCTCTACCTCAGTATCTTTGGCGTCGGGAGCTTCATCAGCAGCGCACTCGTGTCGGGGATCAACAGGGCGACGGCGGCCAGGGGCCGGAGCTGGTTTTCAAACAACCTCAACCGCGGCCACCTCGACTACTTCTACTGGCTGATCGCCGCGCTCAGCGCGCTCGAGCTGCTCGCTTTTGTGTACTTCGCGGTCACTTTTAAGTACAAGAACAAGGTAGTTACGGCAACAACTAATGCTGCTGGTTAACGATGTGTATGTGCATACTTGTGTTGGGGTAAGCAAATCAGGCATCAGGGTGTTTATAAGTACACGGTGATTTTTTTGAATCAAAAGTTAAAAATCAAACATTGTTGCACCTAGTTCTAGATGTTGCAGTACTTTGATAAAAATATTGCAGTAATTTTGTATTACAATGTTGCACCAAATTGAATGATATACAGTGAGCTAAACAAAATGCTGCAACATTGAAAAGTAAAAGCATTGCAACTATAAAAAGTAAGCACTAAAACACTACATAGCAAGTACCAAAACATTGAAAATAGCTGCGGTAGCATTTGAATAGAGCTATCGAAACATCAAAAATAGTTCTTGCAACATTTGATTCAGAGCTTTGCAACAATTCAATGAAAGCGCTTCTACATTCGAATAAGAACAACATTTGAATTAGAATACTGCAACTGTCTATTGAAAATCACTGCAACATTTTAATAGGAGTGCCAAAACATAAAAAATTAGTTGATTCGACATTTTAATTAGTGCACTGCAATATTTGAATAACATCACTGAAACATTTCGAATTAGAGCAATGAAACATAAAAAAAGGCTACAACATTTGAATTAGAGTACTACGGCAATTGGATGAATACACGGCAACATCGTCCAAGGAAAGATAGGAATGTTTCAGAAAGAAATAAAATGTTGCATAAAAGCAAACGAAATGTTTCATTACCCGCATGTGAATATTTTAAACTAAATTTGGGATCATCTTCTTCCCCCAAATCCTACCATCTCCTCTCAAAATTTGACCATCTTGTCCCAAATCCAGCCATTTTCCCCAAATCCCAGCCATCTTCTCCGTTAAACCATTTCACATGAGGAGGGGAGAGTGCAAGAGGGGATGGCGGATGGGGGAAAGAGCAAGAGGGGAATGGGGAAGGAAGCCAATGCATGAGGAGAGGAGAGGGAGCAATCGGAAGATGGTGGAGGTAGATCAGAGATAGAGAGAGGTGGAGCAAGGGAAGAGAGAGAGTGGTGGTGCAAGAGGAGAGAGGTGGTTTGTGAGCATCTCTCGCCCTTTTGCATAATGGTGTATGGTTTTGGTATTGATGATGGTAATTGAAAAAATATCAAAATTCGTAAGAGTGTCTGTGGTATTCATAGAACCCTAGCCACATTGGTGGCATCAAGGAGCGATGAACTTGAAAAATGAAGACATGATCGGCGTGTGGCAAGGTCACGTAGATAGTCTAGGCTTATTAGCTTTTTCTTTTTACCATCTGTGACGCACACAAATTCCGCAGCGAGAACGCGTTTGCGGGCGTACCAGTGTATTTGTCAAAAAATACACAAAAGAAAAGGGGACAAGGATGTTTATATTTCATCGTCACAATGAAGTACAACTCCTTGTTGGTATTGCGCTCCGTAGCCAGGTTGGCTAGACATCTGTAGTCTGGTAGGCTAGACTTCTTGTTTAGGTGATCGTCGGGTTCTGGATCCCGAGACCTCGGAAGGACACCCGGTTAATTACATCCGCAAGCCGACTTACAGAACACCTCCGATTAAGCTGCTGAGGCTATCTTCTTCTTCTCCTTGCTTCGTGGTTCACCATGCATGTCGGATGACGGATTGGTTGGCGACGACAGAATACATGGGGTAACCAGGGCCCATGTAATGCCTAGCACAGCCGTTGACATTTGACTATGCCCGTCCGTGTCACTTGAACTTGTCCTCGTCAAGCTTCACGTTGGAGTAGTTGAACTTGGGGAATGCACGGTTAGCACTCGGCTTGGAGTTGAAGTTGACGGCTTCACTGCGTCATCGGGGATGTTCCCGTTTGTTGGCTTTTGGACTTGTCGTTAACGAGTCTTGATCACCAGAGTTGATGTAGTTGGGATTCTCCTTAACGGTATATTCTCGTTAGGAGTCTTCGTCGGTACCGTGGAGTTGGGATCTCCACGATACCATTGATGGAATGTTTGTCATCAGAAAAGTGTTGGTGATACTGTGGAACTGAGATCTCCACAATATCCTTGATGGAATGTTCGTCATCAGAAGAATTGGTTTGTATCGTGGAATTGGGATCTCCACGATATCGTTGATGGGATATTCGTCATCAGTAGAGTTGGTTAGTACCGCGGAATTGGGATCTCCACTGTATTCTTAATGGAATATTCATCATCAAAGGAAGGTGTTGTTGAAGATCTCCTTAACGGGATGCTCGTCGTCGGAGAATCAGGTGGTGCCGTGGAATTGAGATCTCCACGTCACTGTGAATCCTCGAGGCTTTGCTCACCATCGGGACTCAGCTTGCTGTTGAAGATCTCCTTAATAGGATGTTCGTCGTCGGAGATTTAGCCAACACCATGGAATTGGGATCTCCACGGTATCGTTGATGCAATGTTCATCATCGTCTTGATATTTATTGGAACTTCTTCCTCCTAGCGGAAAGTCCATCGGTAGGAGGTATGTCGGTACCGTGGAATTGGGATCTCCACGATACCGTTGGCCTTCAGGGTCTGTTCGCCTTCGGGGCCGGGTTCATCGGAATGGAACGGTTATTCCGCTATAGCCGACGTGATGATAGATCCCGCCGGTGTTGACGGAGTTGCTGCAGAAAGTCGTCGAAAAACGCCCATTATCGATATCGGAGTCCTTGAGCGCCATCGGGCCAATGTTAGGAACTGGCCGCGCCGGGATCTGGGGCCATGCTACCGTCGTGGATGTGGGGGAAGATAGCGCCATGCCGACCGTCGACGTGTAAGTGGGCGGCCACGCCGGGCCGTTGTGCCGTCAAAGCCGTCGCGCCGGGCCGGCTGTGGAGACCGTTATCGTACTGAGTTGGGGGAGGCGCAAAGCCAATGATGTACTGCCGGAGACGCCGCCGAGGTGGAAGGTTGGACCGGGGGCGCCGTGCTGCTGCCGTACTGCCGACGTCAGGCGTGGAGATGGATAGCCGGGGGCGACGCCGTCGCTGGGACCACCGTGACATCGCGCCGCGTAGGTGTTGCCATCGAACGTCGTACGGGTCGCCGGAGAAGATGGTGAAGAGGAGAGAGGGCCCGTCGTGCCGCTGCTGTGCTTGACCAGAGAAGGAGGCGCGCCGACCGTGGAGTAGGACGGGGCGGCGCCGTCTGCGGACAGGACAGGCGGCGCATTGCTGTGCGTGGATCGGGGCGGCACCGTGGGAGCGCGAGACAGCAGGGGGCACAATCGTCGAGGCGCGGAGGAGACGGAGCTGGATCTGGGCGGCACGCCGGCCGGGTCGGCGTTGGGGTGGCGCACCAGGGAGGCAGAGGCGGTGCCGGCCGTGGAGAAGGCGGTGTTGGACGCGGCGGCGGCCGGGGCGACGCCGGATTGGGGCCGGGGCGGCGCTGGGCGCGTAGGAGGACGAGGCCGGGCGGCGTCGGCCATGGGCGCGGAGTCGGACGGCGCCGATCTGGACGGGGCGAGGCGGGCGCCGGCGCGGAGGAGGCGCGGGCGGCGACGGAGGCCCACCCGACGGCGTGGCGAGGAGGGCCGGGGTGGCGTTGAGGACGACGGGGGCAGCCGGGGCGGTGCCGGGCGCGGTGGAAGCCGGGGCGGCGCTGGGCGAGGCGGCGCCGGCCGTGCAGGAGGGCGCGGGCGCCGGCGTGAGACGGGGACGAGCCAGGCGGCGCGGGGCGTGGTAGAGAGAGAGAGCCGAGGGAGGAGAAAGGATGGGGAGGGGCGGCCAATTGATGTTTGTGTTGATTGCTCCTTTGATTAGGGTTGATTCCTTCTTTTATAGCTGGCAATTAGGGTTTGCCAATAATGGGCCAAAATTGGGCCAGGCCGATTTCGGACCAAATTAATCCGCGAAGATTATTTATAAATAATTCTGGGGTCACGGGCCAATTGACGCCATCGAATTTTTTTTCTCATCAAACACCATCTTGCCAAGAGGGGTTCAAAATGGTTTGGATATGTCGAATCTTGGACTTTTGCGATGCACATTGGTCTGTTCCTTAGGTCGAGAGAGTGTGGGAGTTCATCAGTGCTAGGGCTAGGTGAGTCCTCAGTTCTTGATATTGTCGGCTTCACCGTGGAGGTTTGGTTATGTTAGGTCTAGAGTTTAAGTTGTCCTCTGAACAGTGTCTGGCGATGGTCAGCCAGTGTCCCGAGAACTATCCCCTCCTCTTTGTCTGCTAGCTGGGTTCTCCGGATTGTGTTTGGTGGCCTCCGGACTGTGTTTGGAGGTAGTGTTTGGTTCAAATTGTGTGTTGCGCTCGCTCGGCCGGAACGGTGTTCAGTGGATGCTGGAAGCGTCCAGCCAACCTTTGTGAGTGTCTCCGGACGATGTCCGACCATCATCGGACTGTGTGTATTGGATGTGTGACAATGCGTGTCAAGGGTGCCCGATGCCACTAGACGGTGTCTGAAAGTGCATCTAGGCCCCATTGTAAGTTTTGGTGATAGACGACAAACATATTAAAAATCTAATCAAGCTTGTTTAGTGTTGGACAGTTTTAAAATTAGAAAAGGGTTGTGGAGGACTCATGGAGACCATAAGTATCAAAGGAGAAGACGGCATATTCTTTTCTTTTGAATTGAGTTTAGGAAACGACATACTATTAAGAGGGATGCGATGGAAAAATCACTTTTAGAAGTTCCAAGTGCTCTTGGTCGAAGTTTCTTGACACACTCTTTCCACCAAATAATTTTTGAGGGTATTAGCTTTGAAATCATATCGGACTATCCGATGTAAGTCCGGAACATTCCGATTAACCCCTCTCTGTCGCATGTCACAAAAATATCGGAACATCCGATGTATGTCCGGAACATTCCGATTAACCCCTCTCTGTCGCATGTCACAAAAATATCGGAACATCCGATGTATGTCCGGAACATTCCGATTAACCCCTCTCTGTCGCATGTCACAAAAATATCGGAACATCCGATGTATGTCCGGAACATTCCGATTAACCCCTCTCTGTCGCATGTCACAAAAATATCGGAACATCCGATGTATGTCCGGAACATTCCGATTAACCCCTCTCTGTCGCATGTCACAAAAATATCGGAACATCCGATGTATGTCCGGAACATTCCGATACCTACCGGATAAATCCGATCCTTGTTCCGATTGACTCCTCTCTGTCTCCAGTTACAAAAATATCGGAACATCCGATGTTTATATCGGAACATCCGATGTCTGTCAACAGTAACGGCTAGTTTTGACTGCGTGGGTATTTATTCCCCTCCTCCACCCACCGGCCTGGGTTGCCTCTCACACATACTCTCAGCTGAACACTTATTGCAACCCTAGCTCTCCACCTTCCAACTTCACTCCACCATCAATTCCATTGATTGCATCTTTGAGTGGGTGAAGAAGCTAGATCTTGAGTCTTCGTGTTGATCAAGCTTCGATTTTGAGCACTAGTTTCCTTCTCCAAGTTGGGTTTCCATCGGATTTGTTACTCTTGGAGTTTGAGGGCTCCTAGACGGCTAGGAGTCGCCCTAGAGCCACCGGTGCTTTGTGTGGTGGCCGGGGAGAGTTTGTGAAGGCCGGCTTCGCCTCCGAAAGGAAAGAATCCATTGAGTGAACCGGGGGTGCTTGGTGCAACCCGAGAGGTTAAGGGTCAAGAGGGACCCCGGCTCAAGTGTGACCGAGCCGCCTCAACGGAGACGTAGGATCCCCTCAAGGATCCGAACTTCGGGAACAACTACTTCGAGTCTCCTTGTGTTTGTGAATCTCCTTTTGTTTATTATCTCATTAGCTTGCTCTCTAACCGTATTTGGTGCAGGATTTACTGTTTATTCATTCTAATGTTTTTCATTCCCTTTCCAGCAAGATCGGACGTTCAGATTCTAGATCAGATAGTCTGATTCATATCGGACTATCCGATACTGATATCGGAACATCCGATACTGTTTAATCCGCTGCATTGTTTTAAGCTGTAATTTTTGAAAGCCTATTCACCCCCCTCTAGGCTACATCTCGATCCTTCAGTGTCCGGAGGGCTTCGTACCTAGGGTTTGATCTTTCTTCAGATGGTGTCCGATGAACGCCGAACAGTGTTCGATGAAGTTGTGTTTTTTTGGCCTGACTCCATCGGGCATCGTCTGGTGCGCCGTACTTATGTTGTGTTACTCCATCAAACTCTGTCTGGTGGCCTCCGAATAATGTGCCGAGGAGCTGTAACGGCTAGTTTTGCTCATGAAGGTTATAAATAGGGTGTTGTGGCTGGCTAGAGGAGGTTTTAGGCTTCTCTTGAGGTAGAGCATAGAGACTAAAGCTTTAGTATCTATCTATCTAGGTGTTTCTCTCCTCCGTAACCGTGAGCATCAGATGAGGTGTTTATCTGGTGTGATCAATGCCATTTGGAACTCATTACTATTGGAGATCTTGCCTTCAAGACAATTGATGGAGTACACTTGAGGAGCTTGCCCTTGCGTTTGGAGCCCTCAAACTGGGGTACAAGGTGTTGGATTCAATCTTGCCAAAGCGGCGAATGACAACCACGAGTGGAGGCGAGACGTATGGCTCAATATGGAGCCGGCCCTTGAACACAAGAGCTAACCTTAATGGAGAATATGAGCTTGGTTTAAAATTTGAAGAAAGAAATTATCTTCGCCTTCACTTATTGTATTTACATTCTTTTCTAAAACTTGTGCTAAACCTGCCCAGTGCCCCCACCACGGCGAAGGCGTGTGCCAGAAAAAATATCACAACACACATCATAATTCAAAAGCCTTTGCCAGTTTCGAGGGGACGCGGGGGCCATCCGATAGGGTCGGACGTGCTCCCGTCTGATGCCCAGCGCTAGTCGTTGGATCCCAACGACCAGCGTTAGATCTTGAGGAAAATATTGTTATTTCTGTTTCGCCATGTAAAAAAAATTCAAACAATTTAATAAAAATCAGAAATATTCTCTAATGCATGTCCATTCCCACATATATTTTTTGGATTGATATAGAACATTTATACATCTATATTTTTCTTTAAAAAAGTTTATAAAATTGAATATTGATCATATTGATTCAAATAAAATACTGATCATCAGATAATAATCGGACGGCCCCGCGTCCGTCTCGAGGGCCCAACTCCTGAACAGTGAGCAACCAGCGCCAGTTCTCCGATCCCAGCTCCCAGTACACAAAAAAGGGCACGTCTGGCTGTCAGCGATCGAATAACTCCAATCTCACACCGAGTGCCGCCTCAGCATCGCGCCAGCCATGGCGTCGGAGTCGGGCTCGGCCTCCGAGCCCCTCCTCCCCCTCCCCTGCTCCGGCCACCGCCCCGCCACCGGCGGCTGGAGATCCGCGCTGTTCATAATCTGTAAGCCGCAGCCCCGCACCCGGCCTCCTCTAGCTTGGCTTGTTCAATTCCTCGATTCGATTCGCTTTTACGAGCTCGTTCGCTTTCTGTGCGTGCCGGAATTGACAGGGGTGGAGGTGGCGGAGCGGTTCGCTTACTCCGGCATCTCGTCGAACCTGATCAACTACCTCACCGGCCCGCTCGGGGAGACCACGGCAGCCGCCGCCGCCGCCGTCAACGCGTGGTCGGGCGCCGCGTCGATGCTGCCGCTCCTCGGCGCCGCCGTCGCCGACTCCTGGCTCGGCCGGTACCGCGCCATCGTCGCCTCCTCCGTGCTCTACATCACGGTCGGTCAGCTTGCCTAACCGAACGCTCAGCTCCTCTTCCTTTGTCGATCTCATCGCTGCAACTCTGGAATACATTTTTCTTGTTCCTGCTACTCCAATTCGGCAATTCCTGTCTCCACACTACTCTTTAGCATGGTGGATAAGTGGATCGGTGGCCTGGAGCATTAAAAGTTCTTTGCATGGTGGATAAGTGGATCGGTGGCCTGGAGCATTAAAAGTTCTTTTCTTTCATAGCTAACCGATCCACTTGGTACGTGCGTAACTCGTGCGGAGTTTAATTACATATATATCGCGCGCCATGTGGTTGTTGAACTATAGTGTTCCCATTGAAGCCGTAGCACATAAACAAAATTTTCTTAGTTCAACCATCACTTCCGTGATTAATCGATAGACGGTGATGGCTCGGCTGGATCTGGAGTAACTAGCAGGCGAGTAGTGGTTGTCGTTTTTCCTAGAAAAGAAAACGCTTTCGCTGTTTGAACAGAAAAATGCTTTCGCTGTTTATTAGTTGATTGTTTTTTTATGATGTAAACAATTGATGACCTTGACAGTACATTGTGAGTTTGAGATTCTTGGCCTCCACTGAACTTCAAAATTATTGGAACTAGCTACCTCTCAGTTGCCCAAGATTTCGTTGATTTTTTCAAGTGTTAAATCTTGTTGGATTAAGATCAACGGTTCATCTATCTTTTTCTTTCCATACAACAAAGACTTTTCTTCCATCATCCCTCAATCTCGTCCTCCATCCTAATCTTCCCAACGCCTCCACCTGGGCTGCGCCTCCTCCCTTCCCCTCCTTCTCTGCCGCTCCACACAGCTCCACTGCATCCCCCGCCCCTAATGGCCCACCTACATGAATATAGTCGAATCCCTTATATGATTTACATGTTCTAGTACACGAATCAAATAGTTAGAACATACAAAAATTCAATTTTTATTACATTACAGTACTTGCCAACATGACAATTATTATAAAATTTAGATTCAACCTTACAACAGGGGAAGACTTAATTATTAAAATATAACCAACAGTGGAAGACTTAATTATTAAAATATAACTGGAAATACGATGAAAAACCAAACAACTCCATTGCAACTGCAGTATGCACTTCTAGACGTTAATGTAGTCTTTGTGTTGAATTCCATCAACAATCTCATCCTCCTGGTACTCAGCTTCTGGACCAACACTTTGTGGCTCCCGTCCTATTGGTCGATTGAACAGCTCCGCAAATAAAACACAAGGGTGAGTATATAAACATACTCGCAAGCTAATCGACAATATTTATTTGTGAGGCCGATTTGTGGCGCCCACCTAATGATATTTATTTGTTTATTTATCTATTTGTTGTTTGAGATGCCATGTCTCCTGTTACATAGGCAAAACCACATTTAAAAGCGTCTCGTAATTAAAGTTATTTGCGCCGGTGCTAGCTGTTGTTGGACATAATACTCGGTTTTATAGTTAGAAGGTCACGTAGACGAATCGTGATAGGTTGGATATAAAATAAATTTTATAAAAAAAAAACTAATGTCTTCTCTTCGTTTCTCTCGATCGAATTTGGCAATTTGGCAGGGTCTAGGCATGCTGGCTCTCTCATCCATGCTCTCACCACGTCGTGACCAGCAATGCAGCGTCTCCGGCGACGGCAAGCGAGAATGCCCATCTTCCTCCCTCCAGACTGCCTTCTTCTACGTCTCGCTCTACCTGGTGGCCATCGCGCAGAGCGGCCACAAGCCCTGCGTGCAGGCCTTCGGCGCCGACCAGTTCGACGCCACGGACCCCAGGGAGTCCTCCGCGAGGAGCTCCTTCTTCAACTGGTGGTACTTCGGTATCTGCGGGAGCGCGGGCATCGCAACGGCGCTGATGAGCTACGTCCAGGACAACATCGGCTGGGGCCTCGGTTTCGGTGTGCCGTGCTTGGTCATGCTGCTCGCGCTCGTCGTCTTCCTCCTCGGGACGAAGACCTACCGCTTCTACGACGACTCCGGCGCCGGTGGCGACGGCGCCGGCGCCGGCATGTTCTCCCGTGTAGGGAAGGCGTTCAGGGCATGGAGGAAGAGGCGGCGAGACGATGGCGCCAAGGCTGAGCACGGCGAGTCCGTGGAGGCGACCGCCGTGCTCCCAGAGGAGGTGAGGGGCTCGGCAAGGCTGTTCCCGATATGGGCGGCGTGCCTGCTCTACGGCGTGGTGTTCGCGCAGCCGCCGACGCTGTTCACGAAGCAGGCGGCGACGCTCGACCGGAGGATCGGGGCATCGTCGTTCCAGGTGCCCTCCGCGGCGCTGCAGAGCTTCATGGGCCTGAGCATGATCACCTGCGTCGTGCTCTACGACCGCGTGCTGGTGCCCGTGGCGCGCAGGCTCACCGGCGCCGCGTCGGGCATCACCATGCTGCAGCGGATCGGCGTGGGCATCGCCCTAGCCCTGGCCTCGCTGGTGGTCGCCGCGCTGGTGGAGACGAAGCGGCTGAGCGCGGCGAGGGACGCCGGCGTGGTGGACCGGCCGGGCGCGGTGGTGCCCATGAGCTTGTGGTGGATCGTGCCGCAGTACGCGCTCCTCGGGGCGGCGGACGTGTTCGCCATGGTCGGCATGCAGGAGTTCTTCTACGACCAGGTGCCCGCCGCGCTCAAGAGCATCGGGCTAGCGCTCTACCTCAGCGTCATCGGCGTCGGTAGCTTCATCAGCAGCTTCCTTATCTGGGCGATCAACAGGTTGACGACGAGGGACGGCGGGACGAGCTGGTTCGCCGACAACCTCAACCGGGGGCACCTCGATTACTTCTACCTTCTCCTTGCCGCGCTGTTGGCTCTGGATCTTGTTGCTTTTGGTTATTTGTCATCGTCTTACGTTTATAGGCGAAAGACTGTCTGTGTTCAGTGATTCTTTTATGTGTGTGTCTGTATATTTATTTATTTATCTACATGGAATTCGACCTTTGCATCACATCTCTCGGGGCTCGGCAATATGTAAAACAAATAGTAAAAGGAGAGAACTGAGCTACAGAATTATGTCAAAGTACAATGACCGTTATACTTACCAAGTTCTAAAATGTAAAATTGCAAAAGCAACCTCAAAACTTATTTCGTAAAGCAATCAGTCCTTGTTCCTCCCCTCCCTCCCTCCTTCCCTCTGCTCGTCCCAGATCGAGTTGGCTGCCGCCAACCACCCGGCGACGGATATATCCTTGGGGTGCATCGGAGTGTGCGCCCCCTCCAATCTGGCGACAACTCCCATATAGAGCCTCTCCGGCCATCCCCACCACCATGAGCGCCGCCCAGGACTGCACATCAAGCTGCTACTTACTGGAGACGACAATCCACAATTCCAAGTTCTAACACCAAATCCCCATTTCCCTACATATCTGAGCACCGGACGACAGCCGCCACGAACCATGAGCTGATGAGCATCTAAGTAGCAGCGAGTCCACGGTTGACCTAACCTGCGCCAACGAGATGGGTGCGGCTTAGTGCCTGGGGGCAGTGAGCCGTTGAGCTAGGCGCGCAACGACGCAGGAGAGCCTAAGCCAATTACATGTCCTTGATGAAGAAAGTTGTAGCTTGCCTCTGTGTTAGCGATCAAAACTCACCTTTGGTGGAATGGGCCTTTCCTCCTAAAGAGAAACATTTCTATCAAGGCCTCGACCGAAAGGGGCCCGAACTGCCCATGGCGAAGACCCTTCACACTCGCAGCTCAGGTAGAAGGCCTACTTAGACCCACTCCTGAGCTCCTCTCTGCTCGGGTTGCCTACTGAGTAGCTTGGAGAAGCAGGTAATCACTGTCCGGTGGGCCAATTCGGTTGGCCCGGGAAGTCGAATGAATTGACATACCGCACCTACGAGCATTAAATAGGCTAACACAGGCCGCGCGAGCTTCGGCACCTCCCATCCCACCAACGCGCACGAGTAGGGTAAGGAACAACGGTCCGAGACATACGGTCTGAAGCTGATGGTCTGACCGCCTTCCTAAAATAGGACCCTAGGGCTTTTAGGAAGAGGAAGGAAAAACACAGACAGATCGAGACACCCGAGCCATATAGAAAAGAACATCTGTTTGTAGCGCCTCTAGCCATAACACCGCTTAGCTATTAATAGGCTCTCCGGTCGTCCTTAGAGCATTTACTCCCTGTTGGTGTACCCACTCTTATATTCATCCTATTCTCATAAGTAAGAAGCTAGACGTAGAGCTATTATCTTCTAGCGAAGGACTGAACTAAGGTAAAAATCTCTTGCCGTCTCCCTCTAGAACCATCTTATGAACATCATCATCTGCTGTAGAGAAAGATTTTGGTTGGATCTCACATGAACTAAATAAGTTCGGCTAAGGGCTTCCCCATCTCGGACACTCTGTAGGGCCGACCGAGGCAACTCCTTGGAAAGGCAGATGATTCGTCGAGAAACTATTGAAGCACCGACAATTTGAAACAAACCTTATTTCTTTTGCAGCACCTTGAAGCAAAATGGTCAGATCAGAAAAAAGACAAAATCATACACTTGTGAAGATCTTCTTCTGTAGATTAATTGTCTAGAAACAAAGAACTAGAGAGAAGCGTATTTTTGTTTTTTACTTTGTCGCTATCACTTGTGCGGAAGTGGTCAAAGAAGAGAGGGTTGTGCAATTTCGTTGGCAAAAGGATTATTACATCCCAAGCCTTTTTTGATTAGCTCTTTTGAGCATTTTTCATTTCAGTGTGATTGGTTCTTGTATGGAGTGGGATGGGGATGAGGGAGGCTAACAGGTATGAAGCCATCGGAAGATTCAATTAGTGGACTGACTGTGGGAAATCTGGTGGCTCAAGACAATTGCATCCGACGGTAAAGCAGTCGACTGAAACTCTAGATTTATTTTTTTTTAGCCGACTGATATATAGATGGTTCCTTAAGAATGTGGCATACGTTTTAACTACTGCCACATGTTGATAAACCGTTCCCTAGAAACCAATTTGAAACAATTTCAGACAGTTATATAACTCCATGAATACAATATTTTTTAAAATTTGAACCTAAGCAAAACTATGGGACAACTTCTTGTACATACAAATTAAGTAATTATCTATCAACTTTACAAGATTTATTTAGTTTTAAATCACAAAAACGCCTTGTAAAAATAAAAAAGGATTACACTACACACCATACCAACCAAACATAAACTAACATGATTTATTTACACCGTAAGTCCGTAACGTGATGGCAGTCGAAAATGACATGATTATGAACAGCAGCAACCAGCCGCAGCCAACGCTCCCCGCCAGTATACAAAAGGACACCTCCAAGCAAGCCGGCAGTCGTCGAATCAGCCATGGCGTCGGAGTCGGGCTCGGCCTCTGAGCCCCTCCTCCCCCTCGCCGGCTCCGGCCACCGCCCCGCCACCGGCGGCTGGAGATCCGCGCTGTTCATAATCTGTAAGCCGCAGCTCCTGGGCACTTTTGCTCGACTCGATGGATGGTCTTCTTTTTAGCTGCGCAGCCGGTGCTCATCATCTGATTCATCTCTGTGTGAGTGATGCTGCCGCTCCTCGGCGCCGCTGTCGCCGACTCCTGGCTCGGCCGGTACCGCGCCATCGTCGCCTCCTCCGTGCTCTACATCACGGTCAGATAGCCTAACCGCTGATGACTCGATGACCTTCCTTTGCCCATCTCATCGCTGCATTTTGGGATATATTTCCAAATTTCAATTCCCCTCCGCCTCCGCCATGGGCTATGGCGGGGTGAAATTTAGTGGGAAAAAGAAAGAAAAGGTCGTATCTAATCGGTTCAGCTGGTACTTGCGTCACCGCGTACGACCTCGCGCGGACTTTGCCCCATGTCTATCGTCATCAATGGTTGCTTAGACAGTAGTTTCATCGTTCTTAGCACAACTTTGATTTCAAAAGATACCCTGATTTAGAACGAGCATGTCCCGCGCATTTACACGGATATAGATTTTTTTACTTCGAATTTATGTTTTGTTATTGTAGTTAATATAGATTGCTTTATACTACCTCTGGTCACACAAAAAAAGTCGCCATTGATTTTTGAACACGTATTTGACCATTCGTCTTATTCAAAAAATTAGTGCAAACATGCGTAAATATAAATTATGTTTAAAGTAACTTTAAAAATAAAACAAATCATAAGAAATTAAATGATAACTTACGTAGTTTTTTGAATAAGACGAATGGTCAAAGACGTGTTCAAAAATCAACAACGACTTGTTTTTATGACCGGAGCGAGTAGTTGATACGGACTCCTATATATATTACTTACTTATTTTGATATGAACTCCTTCTTTAATCTAAACCATTATAATCTGATATCACTGTAATCAATCGGATCCCATTATAATCGATGGTGTGGATTTTTCTCTCCAGTTAACGTGGGAGTTTCTAATATTTTAATATTAATGTTTAACTCTACTTTAATTAATATAATCATTGATAGATATATAGGATAGTGTCCATACAAAAAAAAACCATGTAACTCTCTGTGAGGTGAAAAGACCCTGGGTGATATATTGGTGAGTATATAAGGTTTTGGTGATCACAAATTTGTTAGTCCAAACACTGAAATTTTACGGGCACCAAGGTGAAGGACTTTGTTCTTGAACCCGGACGTCGAGCAGGGTCCAATACCTAGTATAGGTCTTGCTTTTTCTTTTTCTTTTTGTTTCCCTTGTGTATGAGGCCGAGGATTTTGGATGAATTTGTTGTTGTTGGATCATGTGTATGTCCGTTCCGTGGAGCACCTTTCTCAGTTCTAGGTAGTGTCATGTGTTGGTTTTTGTGGTTTGAGAGGTATTTGGGTGTTGGCCCATTGCTGCTAGACCAATTGTCGGATGGTCCGACATTCTATATCTTTTTATCTAGAAGGTGTATGTTGGTGTTCTTTGGCACTGGATGGTTTGGCACTGCGAAACTTTTTTCTAGTATGGTTCTTGAGCCGTTCTAGGACGTTGCACAATTTGACGCGTGCTGGACCGTTACGTTTAGAGAATGGACCCTGTGCGAGTACGTCGGACAGTCCAACAGGATGTAGTCGGTAGTGCCAGACTATTTGACAACTAAGAGACTTTCTCCCCAACGGCTATTTCTAGGGTTGCCTTATTTAAGGTCCGAGAATGCCACTTGGGGGAGTTGTTTTAGTCTTAGTTTCTATTGACCATATTTTGAAGTGAGACATCTAGGGGATTGGGAGGGAGTAAAAGGAGAGCTTGAAAAGGAGAGTGGTAAGCCTTGCTCGGCTCTTCATAGAGGCTTGATTCGATAAAATCGGTCATCTACGGACTACGGCTTATTACTCAAGGCTCAAGCTTGGAGATGAAGTTTGGTGATCTCTCAAGAGAGGCTTAAGTGGTTGTGAAGATAGAAGTCCACCTACCGAGGTGGCAAAGAGGTACCACAAGTAAATCATATCTATATTTTTCTTCGTGAGGAGTGCTCTAAGAGAAGTAGGGTAAGCCTCTTCCTAACCTCGAGAAAAAAACCATTGCATCTCTTACTTTTACTTTGTGTTATTTACCTTCTAGTTTGACTTGCACTTGCTTCTTGATGATATTTGCTTTTGTGCATTTAGGATTAGGAAAGTTTAAATCTTGACTTAATTTCAAGAAAACCAAAAAATGTTAAAACTTTGCTTAGACCCAGTTCACTTCTCCTCTTGGGATCTTTGATCCTTTCATTCTTCTCCCTCTGGTCATAAATTATTTTGAGTCATGCGTGCTATCTTAGCGAGGTGTTTCGTTATATACCCTTATATTTTTATTTTTTGAAGCATATACATTTATTAATTAACATGCACACACGTAAAGAGGGATGAATTTGAGAAAAATGTTAAAATTACTTAATATAATTGTCTTGAAAAGATGAGAAAGAATACTTTTGTGTGTGAACAAGTGAATACATATAGATAACCGAAGAGCGAGAAGACATCTCGTTAAGATAGCATGCATGTAGTATGTTTGTACACAACATCATTCATACTATATGTCTCATATTTGCTAGCAGAGGAGTAGAAAAACAGTGATAGTAGTAGCGGTAATCAACAAAATTACACGGTGAATTATGAATTTATGAGTTGTGAGCTATGAATTTGGTATTTGGTTTGCTACCGATTTGCCTTTACAGACCTTACCAACATTTGGATACTATGGTATCAACAGAAGGATACAATTATAACCTACTCCGTTGCTACAGATTGGCAAGATAGAATCTTGTAAAAGTTGGTAACAAACAAAACGCCTGCAAAAAAGGTCAACGCTATAAGATTTGCTGATACAATAATCAGGAATCATTGATGACAAACGAAAAAAATATGCTAAATTCTGATTTCGCATAAGTGCCGGTTAAAGTGTGTTCAGCTCAGAATTCAATCGAAACACACTTGTTCCGTTTGGATATTACCATAGTTTTGCTATTTTTTTATGAAATACATGTCAAAATTTTAAGGTAGATTAATATATTAATATCAGTCTATTACAAGTTTAGCTACACTTCAGATAGCAAAAATGTGGAGTATCTGTCGAATCTTTTGGCCTAACACACCCACACCCATCAAGTAATCTACCTCCCTTTGCATGCCTTTCCCTGTTCCCATAGAGATGAAGGTGGCATTACCCTCTTGCAAGGCCACACGATTTACTAAAATTTCTTCATATTTTATACTATTTTTTATATTTTCTGTTCAATAGCTTCCTTATCCTTAAAAAGTTTAATGAATAATAAAACCGGAGAACTCCTGGGTGCTTGTCCAATCCTTCCAATATCGCTAACTTTTTTCTTGGTAAGAACCTCTACAGCATGAACTAAAATCTTCAGACATCTATAAACAAGGCCGATAGAACAGATCTTTGTACCAAGCAACCAGCAAATTTTGATTCTTCTGATCCAAATTTGGCAATTCGGCAGGGTCTAGGCATGCTGGTGCTCTCATCCATTCTCACACCACCTCGTGGCCAACAATGCAGCAGCGTCTCCGGCGACGGGCGGCGGCAATGCCCGCCTTCCTCCCTCCAGGCGGCCTTCTTCTACGTCTCGCTCTACCTGGTGGCCATCGCGCAGAGCGGCCACAAGCCCTGCGTGCAGGCCTTCGGCGCCGACCAGTTCGACGCCACGGACCCCAGAGAGTCCTCCGCGAGGGGCTTCTTCTTCAACTGGTGGTACTTTGGTCTCTGCGGGAGTGTGGCCGTCGCCACGGCGCTGATGAGCTACGTCCAGGACAATGTCGGCTGGGGCCTCGGCTTCGGCGTGCCGTGCATGGTCATGCTGCTCGCGCTCGTCGTCTTCCTCCTCGGGACGAGGACCTACCGCTTCTACCACGACTCCGGCGCTGGCGGCGACGGCGCCGGCATGTTCTCCCGTGTCCTCACGGCCGTCAGGGCATGGAGGAAGAGGCCGCGGGATGATGGCGGCGTCGGCGAGTGCGCGGAGAAAGCCGTGCCCACGGAGGAGGCGAGGAGGCTGGCGAGGCTGTTCCCGATATGGGCGGCGTGCCTGCTCTACGGCGTGGCGTTCGCGCAGCCGCCGACGCTGTTCACGAAGCAGGCGGCGACACTCGATCGGAGGATCGGGGAGTCGTCGTCGTCGTTCCAGGTGCCCCCTGCGGCACTGCAGAGCTTGATGAACGCCACCATCGTCGCCTGCATCGTGCTCTACGACCGCGTGCTGGTGCCCGTGGCGCGCAGGCTCACCGGCGCCGCGTCGGGCATCACCATGCTGCAGCGGATCGGCGTGGGCATCGCCCTGGCCCTGGCCTCGCTGGTGGTTGCCGCGCTGGTGGAGAAGAAGCGGCTGAGCGCGGCGAGGGACGCCGGCGTGGTGGACCGGCCGGGCGCGGTGGTGCCCATGAGCCTGTGGTGGATCGTGCCGCAGTACGCGCTCCTCGGCGCGGGGGACGTGTTCGCCATGGTCGGCATGCAGGAGTTCTTCTACGACCAGGTGCCCGGCGCGCTCAAGAGCATAGGGCTGGCGCTCTACCTCAGCGTCCTCGGCGTTGGTAGCTTCATCAGCAGCTTTCTCGTCTCGGTCATCGACGGCGTGACGGCAAGAGGCGGCGGGACGAGCTGGTTCGCAGACGACCTAAACCGTGGGCATCTCGACTACTTCTACCTGCTCCTTGCAGCGCTCATGGCTCTGGATCTTCTTGTATATGTTTATTTCTCAACGTCTTATGTTTACAGGAGAAAAGCTGTCAATGGATTGTGATACTCGGATCCAAGGACGCATATGCATATGTGATATTCCATGTCAATATGCCAAATACAAATATGATTTTGCTATTCCTCAGTCCCTTGAAATTTTGAATCTTTTAATATTCTTTATTTTCAATTTTAAAAAATCAAATTTGAACTTTTTTGAGAGAGAATGAGGGGAGAGGCGACATGATTATTATCTCAACAAACAAAACTGCATGTGTGGCAACCACCTACTCAACATTTAATGGAATCCTAATGGTTTTGAGGACAACGGTGCATATGTGTTTTGTAAAACAATTTGAAATACAAACCTATTCATATGTGTTTTGTACACTGATGATGCATATATTTGAATTAATGAAAAAATTGCAAGATGTCGTCCTACATGGTCTTGCCTCTTCTCACTTCACCTCACTACTCCTCGACAACCTCATTGACTTCCCTTGGAACCACTTATCACCTCCGTGATCCCCTACCACCGTCGGGCTGCTGTCTCCCCAACCCCTCTCTAAGCCCAAGTAGCACAAACCTCCCTACCCTCAACTTGAATCCAAACACTAACCTGGTGATGACGGTGGCATTTAGTTGAGTAGCACTAAGTGAGTTTGCCGCATGAGCTCGAAAGCTCGGGGCAACGGCTCTAATGGCGACGACAACCTGAGGTCAAATTGACTGGTTTGGAGTTTTGGAAAGGTTCATGAAAATTCAAGGGAGTTGATGGAAGAATGCACACAAATCAATTAGGCACATACGTGTGTAATAACAAAGATCGATCATGGTGCCAGAAATGGGGAAGAGAAGAAATCAGGATCACAAAGATCGATTATAGTGCTAGAAATAGGGAAGAGAAGAAATCAGAGCTTACTGGTGAACTTTCAGTGATGGCACCAGCTTGGCAAAGTTCCTTGGGCACCGACTGAGCTTAACTACTTTGCCCTCCCTCCTCCTCCTACTTATCTCTGTGTCATTGCCTTGCCTAGGTCGGTCACTGTTCCTCCAACCGCCGTACTCGACTCTCCTACCCTGACCACCGTGCCGCTCAATTTCCCCAAGCCCAAGAGCCCAAGACCACCTGCCGTCGGCAGCAACCTCATCAGCTGCTCACCGAGATCAATGCGCTTATCTCCTGTCGCCATTCTCTCCTCTCCTCTCTGCATAAGATGAAGAACGGAGCACAGAGAGGATTGGGAGAGGGAACATGGGCAATTTTGTATTCTTATATGATGTGTTTTGGAGAGAGAGAGAGAGAGAGAGAGAGAGAGAAGAACAAATATGACAAGATGGACGAAATGGCATAAAAAGGTAACAATGCATTCCTTTGATGGTCTTAAAAGTGTATCGATTCGCTTAGATGGTAGAAAGCAAAGCGAGCTACCTTTCAATGTCACCAAATCAATTTTCCCATATAGAAACCTCCTAAGCAAGTTACTCCTGATTTTAGGTGTCTAGGCTGCATCGTGGGCTAGTGAACATGAAGGTACACCTAGAACATGTAAACATGAGGGTAATGTACAGACCTTGTCACCTGAGCTTCTATTTTACTGAGCATATTATCTTTCGAGGGCACATAGACCCAAGGGAGGGGATATTTATCCCATCCCTCACACCCTTTGTCCCACAAAACTTATAGGACCGACGTCCTATCAATCCTGGAGGCTAGAGCAAATTCGTCACCTTGTAGGCTAGCTGCAGGAAAGATGGCTTACTAATTTTGTTCTCATGTCCAGAAGCATATACCACCTTATAATCCTAGTTTTTCATCGATGCATCATAAAAAAAAGATCAAATTCACAAGCCTTTATTTGACAAGGTGAGAAGGATTGCAATTGAGGTCACTACCTCGTTAACTGGGGTAGCGTATGCATCCCAAAAGGGTGGAGGACTAGGAGTCAAGAACATCTATCTTGGCAGAGCCCTCAGGTGCAGGTGACTATGCCTAGAGTGGAAATATCATGGAAAGGATGGATCTCGCTATACAAAACTCCGATTGTGCTTGCTTTGCTGCATCCACGGAGATTATCCTGGGAGGCGGCAAGCAAGCCCTCTTCTAGGTAGATCGTTGGCCCAATGGTCGGGTAGACATTAGCTACATCTCATTTGCAGCTAACCTTCCATTTTAAAAGTCCTCAACAGTTGATGTGGCCCTTCATAACACATAGATGAAGACTTTTATATGCATTGGTTCAGCAAGGCAACTCAAAGATTTCATTCAACTATGGTAGCCTAGTATGACAACCAGGGAGTGTAGATAGATGCTTGTGTTCGAATAATTTGGTGTGGAAATGGACGAGCTCAGGCCTTTACACCACCAAGTCTGCTTATAAGGATCATTTTCTATCTAACTATCCAGATCATGATTACAACAGGCTATGGTCAAGAGTTACATAACATAAATGCAGTTTCCCCAACTAACTGCTTTTTCAAGAGCCCATCTAGACAGTTGGTCGTTTAACGGCTTAGGGCATCTTCAACGGTATAGCCAACTACTAGCTATAAGAAATTTTTATGTCATGTATAAATAGCTTGTAGACAGTATCTACAATGGATTAGCTATAGCCATATATAATAGATGATTAGATGCAATGTATCTTGTAATCTGCTATAGATTGCCTATTAGTTAACAGCTAGTCTTTATCGTTCTCCGCTTCTTCTCTTCTCCACATAGACAAAAAGATTAGGTGAACTCTTTATAGCTAATTGACATGACTCCATTGGAGATGCCCTTAGAACGTCATTTAATTTAATTCGTGGAGCTAGGCAAGAGATGCCAACTCATCTTGTGCTTTCATGGATGCCATTGGTGTAGGATTAGGCAATAGAGAGAATTTCCAATATGCCACTACAAAAACTTAATATCCTTTATTAATCACTCAAAATTCTCTCTTCTCCCATGCCACTGTATTATATTTTCACTCTCTTCAGTGCCACTCAACTTTTTAGAGTTATAACGGAGCTACATAAAGGTGCTACATAAAAATGATCATGTCCCTACCTTTTCAATAGATTCAAACTTTATAATAGATTCAAAAAATAAGTGTAGTCAAATTTAAAACTAAAAACTTAAAATTTTTAATGTTCGTTTTATTCAAAATGAATATTACCTACCATAACTCATAAAAAAGAAAATAGTAAAAACATACAGAAAATTGTAGATGTCTGAACAACAAGCAGAGGAGCATGGCAGAGGAGAGCATGTTTGAACAACAATAGCAACATTTCAGCCTCGATACAGTCATACAGAGGAGCATGGAAGAGTAGAGCTCAGCTCAGTAGCTCACCTAGCTGACCCATTCGCTCACTCTCACTCCTCGTCGAACTCGGCGGCCGGCTCGGGCAGCGTGGGCAGGACGGGGTATTTGCGCGAGAAGCAGGCGTCGCAGTAGCCCCCCGCCTCGGCGCCGTAGATGCCGTGCAGCTTAGCGAGCGAGAGGAAGGCGAGGGAGTCGCTGCCGATCTCCCGGCGCACGCCGTCGAGGTCCATCCGGTTGGAGATCAGCTCCCCATCGCTCGGCGTGTCAATGCCGTACAGGCACGACCCCACCACCGGCGGCGACGCGATCCGCATGTGCACCTCCCGCGCGCCGGCGTCCCGGAGCAGCCGCACGATCTTGCTTGACGTCGTGCCGCGCACCAGCGAGTCGTCCACCACTACCACGCTCTTGCCGGCGATCACGCCGCGCACCGGCGCCAGCTTGAGCTTCACGGCCAGGTCGCGGATCGCCTGCGTCGGCTGGATGAAGCTCCGGCCGCTGTAGTGCCACCGGATCAGCCCCTGCTGGAACTCCAGCCCGGACGCGCGCGCGAACCCGAGCGCCGCGTAGAAGCCCGAGTCCGGCACCGGGATGACCACGTCGGCGCCTGGCGCCGGCGATTCCTCGGCGAGCGCTCGGCCGAAGGCGGTGCGGCGCTCGTGGACGGCGTGCGCGAACACAACGGAGTTGGGGAGGGCGAAGTAGACGTGCTCGAAGACGCAGGCCCGGCGCGGGCGGTGCGGGACGAGGCAGGCGGAAGAGACCGACATGTCCCGGCGGTCGACGACCACCACCTCCCCCGGCTCCACCTCCCGCTCGTAGTCCGCGTCGATGAGGTCCAGCGCGCAGGTCTCCGACGCGAACACGACGGCGCCGTTGCGCCGCCGGCCGAGCACCAGCGGCCGGAACCCGTGCGGGTCGCGCACGGCGAAAAGCTTGTCGGCCGTCAGGAACAGCAGCGAGTAGGCCCCCGCGAGACGCTCGCAGGCGTCGCAGATGCGCGCGAGCAGCGGCCGCGAGAGCGACGTCGCGATGAGGTGGAGGATGACCTCCGTGTCCGACGACGTGTTGAAGATGGAGCCGCGCTCCTCCAGCCTGTTGCGCAGCGCCTGGTAGTTCACGAGATTACCGTTGTGCGCCACGGCGAGCTGCCCAAATCGGTAGCCCGCCATGAACGGCTGCACGTTGCGCAGCGACGCAGCGGCGCCGGCGGTGGAGTAGCGCACGTGCCCGATGGCGGCGGGGCCCGGGAGCGACGCCAGCCGGGACGGGTCGCCAAACACGTCGGCGACGAGGCCCAGCCCGGTCACCGACTTCAACTTCCCGTCTCCCCCGACGGCGACGATCCCGGCGCCCTCCTCGCCGCGGTGCTGTAGCTTCTGCAGGCCCAGGTAGCAGAGCGACGAGGCGTCCGGGTCCCCGACGACCCCCACCAGGCCGCACTCCTCGCGCGGGTGGTCATCCGAGCCGTCGTCCCCACCGTAGGAGAACGGGGTGGCGCGGTCGGGGAGGAGCGCCCCGGCCGGCGAAAGGCGGCAGCCGGCGTCGCTGCGTAGAGCGAAAGGAGAAGGCTTGGACGAGTACCCGAGTTGGTCGAGGCGGTGGAGCTTGGATCCAACAGTGGCGTGGCGGTGGAGGAGGTGTGACGTGGACGCGGCGGCGGTGGCGGCGGCGGCCATACCCATATGCTGGAAGGAAGGGGATAGGAGGGAGGGAGGGAGGCGCGGCCGCGAGGGCTTTGGGGGGTTGCCCCTCCGAGACCAGGTGAAGGGGCAGGATTTAAAGACGTTTTGCTCGGTGGGCGCCTGGCTGCCGTCGGATGCGATGGTGTATAGGGAGTGGCGCACTCGGAGAGATCGATAGCGTCAGCTTCCGGCCCGCGACCGCAAGTCAACCAATCGGCCGACTAGAGCGCTGCTGGTGTGTGGATTGGATGATTTGACCGGCTGTAGCTTTCTGGGCCGGAGAAACACTGCTGCTTGAGATCTCAGCGTAATGGGCTTGATGCCGAGGCCCAACCGCCCAGAGCCTGCGTTTCTGCATCGTTCTCCTCTATCCTGACGCTTGCATCATTCCGCTGAAAGTACTTCATGATATTCTTGTGCGCTAAATTTTTTTAATTATTTGTTAAAACTAACTTGAACTGCTTCGAGAAAAAAAAACTGAAGCTAATAATTTTGAATTAAGGTACTATTCTTTTGGGCTGTTCTGAACCGTTGAACAACTGAATGACTGAAATGACTGAATTTCGAGAGCTTTTCGAGATAGTCTCGAGATTCGGATCCGTTCGTTTGACTTGCTTTTTAAAGCGTTAGCACCCATCTTTAAAACAGAAAAAAAAATAACTAAAAAAATCAAAACATTTGTCTTTTTAAAACATAGATAAGTCGTTAAGTTATTAAGCTAAAAAGAACGAGGCTTAAATATTTTCAGGAGACAACCAAAAAAGGTCAAAACATTAAGATCAAATAATTTAAGCAAATAATATGTCAAGAATCATCATCTCATCTTATCATTCATAGCCATACATAACATTATGGATGTGTTTAGCTAAACCATAACCAAAAATCAGATGTGTAGAAGTTTCTATATTGGCATAGAAACAACAACTGTGCCTCTACCCGAGTTCCTTCTTCTCAGGACCTCTTTGTCAGAATGGCATCTATTTCCAAACATCCACGTTAAAAATTTTAATTTGAGACGTAATTTAGATTTCCAATTTTTTTCATTTTTATCCACCCAAGATGTAAATTCATTTCATCATAGAGGATCAACCGAGAAAGCACGGTTCTTTTTCCGAGCCCCCAATTGACAGGTGTAATCCTTGTCCAGGGAACTAATTCTCTAAATTTTAAAACTAAATCTGTCAAGAAAACTTAATTTCTTGGATCAACCATCTTCCGAAGGTCAGCCCAGTATCTTTTGATCATTGCAAATAATATTATAGATCTCTGCCAATATGATTTTCGGGGCTCAACTCCAAACCTGTGGTCCTCGTAATAGCAATTATTTTCCAGGTCGCCTAATGTTGCATCCATATGGATGAGCGGATGTTAAAAATAAGAGAAAATTGCACTATTAGTCTCCAAACTTGTTCCGTCTATGCACATAAATTCATAAGTATCGAAGCCATTTATTTAGGTATCCAAACTTACGAAATTGTTGCAATCAGGTCCATAGTCTGATTTTTTAGTCTGCTTTGATGACATGGTCTGCCATGTCAGCATCTATGTGTCATTTTTCTTTTTCTTTCTTACTTTTAAGGTGGGATCTATTTGTCATCTCTCCCCTCTCTCATCTCTTTACCTCTCTCCTCTTTGCCTCTCGTAGGTCCCACATTAAAAGTAAGAAAGAAAAAGAAAAAATGCCACGTAAGAGTTAAAATGGCAGTCCACGTCACCAAAACAGACTAAAAAATCAGCCTATGGATCTGATTGCAATGGTTTCGCAAGTTTGGGTATCTAAATAAGCAGTTTCGATACTTACGGATTTATATGCATATGCAGGACAAGTTTGGGGACTAATGATGCAATTTTCTCTAAAAATAACTACTTTGTAATTTAGGGCCGAAGTTCCGAAATATTCTTGCCCGATAGATCAAGCTTGCAAATACAGGCTTATTCTCCTTAAAAATGGAACAATATATTGTGCCCTTCTCAGAAAGAAAACAATTAGAATGAGTCCAATAGTTCAGACACAGCCAGAAAATGATAGTACAAGCGAAAATATCATGGATGATACGCCCGTTGCGTTTCGACGTCGTTGTCCTCGTAATAGCAATTATTTTCCATGTCGCCTAATGTTGCATCCATATGGATGAGCGGATGTTAAAAATAAGAGAAAATTGCACCATTAGTCCCCAAACTTGTTCCGCCTGTGCACATAAATCCGTAAGTATTGAAACCGTTTATTTAGGTACCCAAACTTATGAAACCGTTGCAATCAGGTCCATAGTCTGTTTTTTAGTCTGTTTTGATGACATGCAGGGCCGTTCCTAATGTTTTGGGGGCTCGGGGTGTAGAATAAATTAGGGCCCTATATTTTAGCCTATTCCTAGAAGTGTAAATCAATTTTTTTAAAAAATATAAATAGCATAATATGTTCTAAATTAGGGCGTTCTGGTTTTACTCAAACAGTCACTAAATTCTTAAAATTTTGAGCGGAGTCTACATTGGACATAAAAAACTAATTAATTGCTCCCCACCGTGTTTCCAAAAAATAATCTACCTTTTATCCTTTTTTTTTTGCTACCGGAAAAAATGTCTAGACATAAGCAAATAGCCATTAGAAAAATATATTTGCAAGAAGTAGAGATTAGGGATTGCAAGTTTAATAACAAAACAACCTGATCTTTTGAGGCTTGATGTTGATGGAACACGACACAGAGGATTGAAAAGTGCAGTGCTCAACTCAACTCAACCTAGAGAGAGTGATGACCAGATGGGGCCGGGCAGCCGTGCTGTCGTGGGGGGCCCGTGGCCCTACCGAGGGACTGAGGGAGTCCAACGGTCACCGGTTCGTGACTTGGTGGAACCGTGGAGACGCGGCCGCTCTGGGCTCTAATTGCTGGCACGAACGGCTGAACGGGAAATCGAGATGGCGGGGAGTAGCCTAGCGGCAATGCAATTGGGATTTATTCAACTATTTGCTCCCCAAATCATCAACAGAAACACCATTAAACACAAAATCAATGGCCTAAGGAAAGAGATCGGTGGATTGATAATCGATTTTGAGGAAGGAATGTGGGGAGAAGATGAGTAGTTAGGTGCACAGTCGAACTATTGCAGAGAGAAGCTTGATGAGTTGTTGTCCATGTCTTGCCTCGCGAGTAATACTACTAGACACTAGGTAGGTAGGGGCCCCTCGAAATCTTGGGCCCAGGGCGGTCGCCCCATTGCCCTGTCCTAGGAACGGCCCTGATGACATGGACTGCCATGTCAGCATCTATGTGTCATTTTTCTTTTTCTTTCTTACTTTTAAGGTGGGATCTACTTGTCATCTCTCCCCTCTCTCATCTCTCTACCTCTCTCCTCTTTGCCTCTCATAGGTCCCACATTAAAAGTAAGAAAGAAAAAGAAAAAATGACACGTAAGCGTTGAAATGGCAGTCCACGTCACTAAAACAGACTAAAAAATCAGTCTATGGACCTGATTGCAATGGTTTCATAAGTTTGGGTATCTAAATAAGTGGTTTCGATATTTACGGATTTATATGCATATGCGGGACAAGTTTGGGGACCAATGGTGCAATTTTCTCTAAAAATAACTACTCTGTAATTTAGAGCCGAAGTTCCAAAATATTCTTGCCCGATAGATCAAGCTTGCGAATACAGGCGTATTCTCCTTAAAAATGGAACAATATACTGTGCCTTCTCAGAACGAAAACAATTAGAATGAGTCCAATAGTTCAGACACAGCCACAAAATGATACAAGAGAAAAATATCATGGATGATACACCCGTTGCGTTTCGACGTCAAGCAGCAGGCGGCGGCGGCGCGCACCAGCAAGAAACCAAGCTCCCACCCCAACACACTAATTGGGATCCCCTACAGTTGCTACTGTAAATGGACGGTGTACATTTTAACCTGAAAACATATTATAACTTCTATAAATATGTCATACGGTGTTCAATTTGTACGAAACAAATTTTGTAATTGATTTTAAATCCTAAACAACCCATTTTTGAAACTTTTCGAATTTTTCGAATTTTTGAATTTTTTAAATTCAAAAATTCAAAAACAATCATAAAAATTGAAAAAATGAAAAAGTTTCAAAAATGGGTTCGTTATGATTTTAGATGAATTACAAAATTTCTTTCATACAAATTGGATACCGTATGACATATTTATAGAAGTTATAATCTGTTTTCAGGTTAAAATGCACACCGTCCATTTACAGTAGCAACTACAGGGGATCCCAGTTCCCAACACACACCACCGGAGCTTCCCTTCCCCTCCACTGACAGCGCTCGCCCAGCAGAGCATGTCCAAAAAAACGCAGCGAATTTCCGCGCAGAACCCCGTGTGCTCCGCCCCGGAGACGGCAGGGACAAGTGCTAGGGGCCTAGGGCGAACGTGGGGAGTTGGGGGCGGGACATCATCCACTCCGCGGATGGACGCGCGCGGCTGGGCGGGGCCACCACCACGCCGGTGTTTTTAAGGATCGGGATCTGGATCGCGACAGGGGGGCAGCGAATGGGGGGCGTGCGGGTGGCGCCGCGCCGTGCGCCGATCGTGCCAGCTTCACCGCGGATCGCAACAAACTCGCGCTCCGTTTTTGGTTCCGTTCCGGCGGGTTGGGGTCTGTGCTATGGGCACACCAGAGGCGTTGCACCCATCAAGAAAAGGGCGACTACAAAGAAAACACTTTGTTCCTTTTGATTTATCACCATTGACTTTTAATCATGTTCTTTGATCATTTGTTTTATTTAAAAAAACTATTTAAGTATCATTTATTTTGTTATGCTTTGTTTTATCATTAAAGGTATTTTAAGCGCAACTTATATTTTTACATATTTGCACTAAATTTTTTAATAAGACAAACGGCCAAAGAACATGTTCAAAAAGTTAATAATGGCAAATAAAAAAGAACGGAGTGAGTATATAGAAGTGGCCTATTTGGCAATTATGGAAAATAAGAAGAGCTATAAGATTTAGGGGAGGCGGAATTCCTAGGGTGAGGTTGGGAAGTGAATTCCACGTCGTTTGAGTTGTAAATTTTCATTGTCTACTTTAATTTGTACCAACCAATAAAGTGAACTTACAACCTATCTCTCTCAATTTTCATCCCCTCGCTCTGATTTATTTGAACCAGACGGGCCGCAAGGAAAGGAGCATCTCGTGGTCTCTACCTCCCTTTTCCTCCTACCTTGATGCCCTCTCCTCCTCCTTCCTTACTATAGGTTCCTCCATCATCATCCTCCTTGTCAGTTTGCTCCGTGCTTCCTCCATTGTTGTTGTCACCTCTGCCGCCACTCGGGGACGACGTCGCTGCTCCACCCTAACTCTGGCCAACTCAATGTCGATCCACCCGCCGCCATCAGCCCGATCACCTTCGATCGTTCCCGCGATGAGGGTACCTCCATCTAATGTTGCTAGTCTCGAGGTTCTTTTTTAGCCCTTTCTTTGAAATTTTATGCTCCACCTATCGGGGATTGGGGTTGTGTTAGTGCCTAGAGAGATTTAGATCCTAACCCAACCAAACAATCGAATTGAGCTCGGGGTCAGAATCTGCCTCGCGCGTCCCCTCTGGCAGGTCAATGAGGCCAGCACTTACCTCTCCACCGTAGCGCCCTGCTGGATTCCCTCTAACAATGGCTTAAGGCCCACCAGACAACCACACCTTCGCGGCTCCCTCGCTTCCTGTGTCCTTACCTGATCCTCTCTTGTTGCCTCCCTTCTCTCCTCCAGCCTCACCCCACCCCTGTGATTGTGTGGCTTCGTCTCGCCTCTCTTCTTCCCTCCAACCACCCAAAACGGTGGTGTTGGCCCCACTTTGTGCCCTTGCCTCCCTTCTCCCCGTCCGTCTCCCTGCAGCGGCATGGCTCTGCCATCCCAACCACATAGCGAATCAAGACGAGCTAGCTTATGCTATGTTCTTTTTAACTTAACAGCTTAACGACTTATCTATGTTTTAAAAAGATATATGCTTTGGGTTTTTTAAGTTATTGTTTTCATTGTCTCGAAGATGGGTCCTAAAGCTTTATAAGACAAGTCAAAAGAAATGGATCCGAATTCAGCTGTTCAGCCGTTCAGATCAGCCCAAAAGAACCACGCCTAAATCTAGGCTCAAATCAATCTCTAGTAGACATAGACGTGTGCACGTCATACGTACTCCAAGCAAAGGTGAAGGTTAATCACCTCCGCATCTCTATCTCCGGTTACACTTGTCCTCACCGGCCAGGCCCTCCTTCCCTCCCTCCGCCCCCGCACACCCCCACGTCCACGTACGTCGCTACGTGCAAACAAAAAATCTCAAATTTCCCAGGTGAACAGCACAGAATTCAAAAAAAGAGAAGGTCTGAATCCGATCCCAACCCGAGGCACGCCCAAATGCGCCGGCCGCGCGCCGCCGCAGCACGCCGTTGATGAGTCGCGCCCCTCCGAACGCCGGCGGTGACCTCTTCGCCGCCAACCTAAAGGGCTCGCTCCTCGCCGTCGCCTCCTCGGCGTTCATCGGCGTCAGCTTCATCGTCAAGAAAAAGGGGCTCCGCCGCGCCGGTGCCGCCGGCTCACGCGCAGGTTCGCCCCTCCCTCACCTCCGGCGACCGAAAGGCGCAACCTTTTGGTTGTTTTCGGCGCAATCTTAGAAGAGCGCATGGTGTTCTTTTGTTTCTTGAGGCGCTTGATTAGAATTTAGAAGTCGATTTTTTAATCATGTTGGCAATTGCGCCACCCCCCCGGCGTACGCCCAATTCGGCGTGCTTCGGCGACGAACGTTGTAACAATTTGTTTCCTTGATGGGAATTTCAGGTGTTGGAGGCTATGGATACCTCTTGGAGCCCCTGTGGTGGGTTGGGATGGTTACGAGTAAGTTCTTGGATTTCATCTGGTTGCTTCGTTCTCGGTGGCCTAGTGCAAACATAATTGAAATGCTTGAGCAAAGTCTCATGTACTTCGCAGTGCTGATCGGTGAGATCGCGAATTTCATCGCCTACATGTTTGCGCCGGCTGTTCTCGTCACACCCCTTGGCGCACTAAGCATAATTGTCAGGTAGGATTGTGGTTTCTGAATCGACATGCTCTATTTTTCGCATCGAATTGTTCAATTTAGTTTTTATTTGTGCATTCGGCTGGGTGATCTCTGCAAACAGTGCTGTCCTAGCCCATTTTATCCTCGATGAGAAGTTGCAGCGGATGGGCGTCTTGGGTTGTATGCTCTGTATTGTCGGGTCGACCGTGATCATACTTCATGCGCCCGAAGAAGAGACACCAAGCTCAGTGGAGCAAATTTGGCACTTAGCGACGCAACCAGGTATTATATTTTTGTTTATGTGCACCATTATCGTCGATCACTGCAATTGACCTGTGGGGTTTTTGATGTATTTTCTTTCTCTGCAGCATTTCTATCTTATGCAGCCTCTGCACTGGCGGTCTCGCTGATCTTGATGCTGTATTGTGCACCCCGCTATGGGCAGACCAACATAGTGGTGTACGTGGGGATTTGCTCTTTGATTGGATCATTGACGGTAAATCATATTTATGGCATATCCTTTGGTATTAATTTTTTTTTGTATTTATGGATATTTATTTGCCTTTTGTTTTGTTAGGTAATGAGCATCAAAGCTGTAGGAATTGCTATCAAGCTTACAATTGAGGGCACAAATCAGGCTGGCTATTTCCAAACTTGGTTGTTTTTAACTGTTTCAGCTACCTGCATAATTATTCAGCTAGTTTACCTTAACAAGGTACTACATCTTACTACACATGGTCAAATATACTAGGGCAATAGAATAATTCAGTCTAACCATCCATTCCTACACAAAAAAATATACTATCATTATAGTATAATATTATCACGAAAGTATAAAAAAAAAAATCAAAATCAATCTGAGCCGTCAAATTGAGTAGAATGAATGATTCATACATTTTTTGTGTACCGTAAAACTTATTTAAATATAAGTTATGTTTTTTTGTACAATGATATTTCAATATGAACAATTCATATGCTTGTTGCAAATTGCCTCAATATCGTTGACCAACCATATATCAACTTCGAATTCCATCTCACTTAACTTTATTGAGTTGCAACTTAGTGTAATAACAGATTAAGAGTAACAATTTTACTATGCCTCTTGTTGAGGAACATAAAAGAACCTTGCGAACGTATCTTTCAGAACTGTAGCTTTGATGTTGATTTGCGTCTTCACATCATGTTAAACGCCCAGGCATTGGATACTTTCAATACTGCCGTTGTATCTCCCATCTACTATGCCATGTTCACATCCCTCACAATTTTAGCAAGTGCCATAATGTTCAAGGTATGTGAAAATTTGCGAACTTTCCACATACAGCAATTTCAGTCTTCGCTAGAACACAAATCTGAATACTTCTGCTTTCTTATTTCTAGGACTGGTCTGGGCAGAGTTTAAGCAGTATTGCCTCTGAGATTTGTGGATTTCTTACCGTTCTTGCTGGTACTGTTGTACTGCATTCTACAAGAGAATGTGATCAAACTCTTTCTTCAGGTAAATGCTTAATTTTTAATGAATCAAGAGTCGACTATCCGGCAACGAGTAAACAACAAGATGAATATTTGCTTTGTAATACAAGCTTATGTAGCTTTCACTAATGCTTTCGTCACTGAATTTTTTAAGTTCCCAGTTCTCTCCTTACCAGCCAAGGATATAAATTTATCCTTGGCATATATTGTGGTTGTTCAGAGTTGGTGCTTTACGGTAGTACTGTGCTTGTTACCAATCCGGTAATCCCAACTAATGTTGGTTGTTTTTTTTGTAGCAATGAAGTTGGTTGAATTGAAAAGCTATTTAGTATTTTTCTGCAAGCATCTGGAGTCCATTCTGTTGCGAGTGGTTTTCATGGACATCAAATCGTTGTCTTCCTATTTATGGATCGACAAATGGTCCACCATTCAAAAGTTTTCATTATACCTACTAATTACGTATCAACAAAATCTGCCATTAAGGCTTGTCTATAGATAGTTTTGCAAGGCTAGAAATATTTATAGGATATTGGCAGTAAGCCAGTATATGCTCGTCCATGTAAAATCTTGAACGCCACTGTCTTATTCAAAGTGACACTGCCGTCAAGTGACACTGCAGTAACTATCTGTTTTTTTTTTTCACTACAGATCTGTATACTCCTCTTCCCCCAATATATTGGCATATTCAAGGGAATGGCGAGACAGGGAAACAAAAAGAAGATGATTTGCTCTCCAGAGACTTCATCACCGTTGTGCGGCAAGACTACTTTGCCTAGACCTAGAAACCCTCCAGAAACTCGGTCAGCTGCGTTACCTTGCTTGGTTCTTTGGATGGAGGCTGATGCTTTCTGTATTTATAGCCTCCTCAGCAGTCACTAGACCAAAACAATCACAAAGTTTTGCAGAAATTCTAGGACTAGTTCCCATTTGATAATCGCGCACTTGAGCCAATGCCTTAGCAGGAGCAGCTGAGCGACCCTGCCTTCTAGCCTGTTGGTGTGATGAAGGATTTGCTGCGAGTATCTCAGGGTGGCATGGCGGGATGTGTTTTCTGTGTATGCTTTACCTGAGCAGCATTTGTAATTTTGCGTGAGCTTGCTCTTTCTAGCCCTACAGTTTCTTGGCTTACAGCTTCTGGCTATGCTAGCTGGTGTATGTATACTGTACAGTCTTATGCGAATGTATGGAATTAGAGCTGCCTTTTTTCCCTTTAAGAGATTGAAATCAGTTAAAAAAGCATGCTATAAACCACGCTAGCTCTTCTATATCCCCTCTAGAATACTATTCACGGAGACATGAATTGTGTTTTAGAGGGGGTATAAAGGGGTTGTTGGGATTCTCACCGAACGAAAAACCACTACAGACTGCATGCACTGTTTATCCGAAAAAATCTAAACGGATGAAAAAGATGAGCATTCATTTAAACCTCCGAACACTCTGTCATCGACTATAATCGTGGACACCTCACTCTTGGTTACCATCAGCACAAAAGGGCTACTATTAATTTAAACAATTTGATAGCCTTCTTTCTCCAATCTAAGCTTGCACAATGTTCCTGCTATATATGGGGAGGGGTGTTAGCTTTCTCTAGCCTGGCGTGCGAGACGAAAAGATCTAACTATTATGGCATGACAGGATATATTAAGATTGATTGATATTCTATCCGGTATAATTCCATCTTTATCCTTAGGATTGCTTGTGATCAAGGTTATAATTTGCTTTTCCGTAATTCCGCGCCTTCGCAACAAGGTTAAATAAAGCTATATAAGGTATTGCAGGCTATCACGAAATCTACCTTATATAGCATTTTAATATAAAATAATATATAAAATGTGAAAAATTTACATACATGTTACTCTAAAGGGATCTGTTGTCTAACATATGTTCATATGATCATAACTAATGTATAGAATAAGTGATTACAATCTATTATTCTGCACATTCATTATATAGAAATAATTGTTTATTAGTTCTATGTTAATAGTATCGTCTCAATGAACTATGATGTAAGAATCAAGTAGAGCATAATAAAAGATTTTTAGAGAAAACTAGAAAAAGTAGCATGGTGGTGCCGTAGCTGCTATAAACACAAAACTAGTGGAAATAGCAATCAATTTAACCGTGTTTATAGTATTTTAGTTCTTCGCGTAGTATTTTAGTTTAAAAAATGACGTTAGAAATAACTGCAGATCATCTCAATCCAAATATTGCCGAGGCTCATTACAAAATTATCCATTGCGCGACCAATTGCAACATTATTGACTCTCTTACACGTGCAGTTGGAAATAAACGCTAGTATACAAGTTGCCCTGTTTGCCATGGAGACGAGGATCACTTGAGCCGCCGCCGCCGCCGTGCAGAGGAGCAGGAGCTCGACCCTGCCTCGAGCCACCGCCGCCATGGAGGAGCTCGGGTCGCCGCCATGGAGAGGAGCAAGAGCTCAGGCCGCCGTTTCCATGGTTTATAGTTCAGTGCCGTTGAAATATGCTTTTATCCGCTCTAATTCTCTTCCAATGATATTAGAAGTTTTGACTCAATGTTCTGATGACATACTTAACAACTTGCATGTTTGTCACAAAGCTCGCTCTTCACCTGTTTAATGAAGATGCCAGCCAAGCTACTTTCCACATCTTGTCTGACTTCAGGGAAGGCAAATTTAGCTGGATAGCCCTGGAGAAACCTCCAATATGAGTAAGGGAGATGCACTTGTTCATAGTACAACGCACTACCATTCCAATATCTTTTGTGGCTTCCTACCCCCCATCGTAGGACAATTTTCTTAGACTTCACCTGTAGGAGGAATGAAGAATCAATTGATGATGGGGGTGTCTCTATCCACAGAGGACTAGAGAACTACCATAAAAAATTGCCTGTCATTACTTGTCTCATTGTCTGCCCAGAGGCCAGAGCCGCTGATTTGTAGAAGCATGCCATACTGGGTTAATTACATCACCCTTTTAAGTTATTACAGAATCTTTGATCCCCCTCCCCCACTGTTTATGTGAGACCCATTTGTAAAGGAACAGGTGAAATTTTATCAGATTCTTTCCAGCCCGTTTTCTTCAAAACTTGCATTTCTTGTACACAGGTAGAAACAAATAAGACAACAAATATTTTTTTTACAACGATTTTTTCCTCTGTTTAGCACATGATATATGATACAATGTTTCCTACCACCAATTACTCTAGTAGTCTAATGCCACCAAACTGGCATTCTGCTAATTCTTCACCTCATTCGGGCGGCCTTGCTGCAGATAAATGCCAGCTTTTGACATCCCTGCTGGGGCTATGGATTCCAAACATTACGGATGACTGCACAAATTCTAGGTTCATGTTCCTTTTATAACTTTGATTCCTCACTGTGCTTTTAGACCATCAAGCCTGTCGATTAAATCCAAAGCTTTAGTCCTATCAATCTCAAAATCAATGACAGGAAGCATGGAGGACCTCCTAACTGAGAACAAGTCTTTCCTGTTGCCACTAGTTGGAGAATGACTATTGCTCTTGCTCAATCTGCTTTGTTTGTTGTGTCTTGACTTAGTGTCAAATTCTTGACTTTTACTTATTCCAGGGACGAATTTCCTGTACTTAACATCCCTTAGCATATCTTGATCCTCTTGTGTGAGAATAGGTGATGAATTGTTCATTTTGTCTGTCACCAGTGTTACAGCAGGACCCTTTTGTGTTGGTGAACGGATAGGAGATTTGATTGGAGACCTTAAACCTCCATTAGCAGCTCTAGATTTAGTGATGAGATAATGAAGCCACACAACAAGCTCAAGGATGTGTGCTTCGGTCTTGTGTTTCTCAGCATGGTATAGTGTCTCAATTCGGGTCAAGTCCATCTGTCCTGATAGCTTGTAATTCAGCTCAGATCTGCAGGTAAGAAAATAAAGTCACTGAGATATTCTCCTTCATCTTTGTTCAAAATAATTGTGAACATAAGCTAACCCTGTATTCGCCCACTCTCCAACCCAACCAAAGCCATGGTGCGCCCTGATATGAACAGATAACCATATTCTCAGTTAAAGGGTTGGATTTTTTTGCAGTTATAAATAATCAGGTCATATGTCATATTAGATTACTTAGTCGTGTTATTTGCAATGGGGACAAGCCATCGTAAAGTTTTCTCCATTTCAGCTTTGATTTGAGAAACTGTAAGCTGCATCCATGTATGACCACTATGTTAAATATCATATACGTACTAACCACAGAATAGAATTGTGATTCACGATTCCATAGAATGGCATTATGAATCATGACTGCCTACTCATTAAAAAACATCAAATATGAGCCTTCAGCTTGGTGCACCTCTTCTTTAATTTCAAGCGTTTGTAGCCTAGAACGGAGAGCAGATTTGACGGTAGGTGGCAAACCATGGTATAATGTATCCCTCGTATTGGGAGGGACAGAGCTTGATCGAGAAACCTGCCAATCAATAAATTGTTTTCAGGATATAATAAAATAAAATCAAGTCTAAACATGTATCACCACACCAAGATGAGCTGTTGCACAGGGTTGCAGTGTTAATATCTCATAGTTTAATTGATAATGACCCTTCTAAAGAATAACTCATTTTCTAATAATCTTGGACCATGAAAGCGACTTGAAAGTTGAAACAGAGATAATTGTATTGGCAATACATGCGAATCTGAGATTGTTAATGTTCATAGCCATTTAATTCTTCCTGATCATAAATTAGTTAATAAGATGTCCAGTAGAATGCTTAACTTACAAGAGTATCAATTTGATTGATTATATTCGCATAATGTAGCGCAAGTCCTGCAGGTCCCAATCTATTATGGCTTTTGGCAGGTTCATGTGGCTCTTCACTGTCTATAGTAAATAGAAGCAAGAAACTCTAAATCATTGTCACAAGTCGCAATAAACAATAAATGATGACACATAATAATATCACAATCTTTTGATAAGAATCATACTCCACTTACCTATCAATGTACACCAACTAGACTAGCATATATATCAAGTAAAGCTGTTAGTGCATGCATGTAAGAAAACCATCTTTTTGCCGGAAAAATTACACAGACCACAGCAGTTGGTAGTAATGAAAAGTTCGGTGTTTAAAGCACCGCACAGATCGTATTGTTAAAAACGTTAGTTCAAATGACAGGCTAAACCAGACAATATTCTACAAAATTACAGCATAATATGACGTGTATGTGTATTGCCCTCTGCTCTAAATGTGAGCAGGCTCAGAGCAAGGCTTTCTAATATGACTCTGAAGAATGAGAAAATCTAAACTTTTCTTGGCTGATATGGACTGTGTTCCATGCAGTACTGGTGACTGGTAATAATGTCAATGGTAATGACTGTTCAATGTTCAATTGACACATTAAACACAAGCAAATTAGGAGTCGTATGGCTAACTAAAAGTGCTTAAAGTAAACTAATACGAGAATTTTACAGATGTGATAGATTAACTAAAGACATCAGAATTTATTGTTGTAACATATGTGAGGATTAGTCTATTATGTCAAAAGCAAAATTAGTATGGCTGCTCAAAGTACTATTGCGCTATTGGCTAATAACAGTTCAAACTGCACTAGCAGCATGTGCTCTTGTAATACAGCAGGCATAAGAAATGATACCAGTACGACCAAAGGCTTTATAGATCTCCAAATTTAAGAAGTGGACAAAGTCTACAAGCTTTTCCATCACCTGCAAATATAACATAATATTATTCAAACCTTCAAAAATGAGGTGATGGAAAAACATCTATGTAGTGTGCAGTTTCGGCCTTGTTTGTTTGAGCTGAAAGTTGCTGAAAACTTTAATCTGAAAAGTTGTGACCCTCGAAAAACGTTTTAAAGGGTTCAAAAAATTATGAAAAAAATTTACGAACTCTAAGAAAAACTATAATGACTACAAAGTATTAAATTGTAAGTCTTATACAAAAATAACAATTTTTATTTAATTTAATTTAAGCTGAACTAAACAAGGACTTAATCATCTATTTGTAACTACTAACATAAGTTACATAACCAACGTCTTCCTTCAGCCATAATAAAATAGATTATAACAAAACCACATATTACTGACCTCTTCCATGTTCTTGGACCAAAGTGCCCTTTTTTTCAAACTTTTAACATGCTTACTTTGGCTCTTCACTTCCTGCTTTAGTATATGCAGACTATCACCTGCAAATGAATCAGAAATTTTCTTTTAGCACAATGTAAACTATGCATATGATAAATATCCATCTGTAGATTCTGGTAAAAAAAAATGAAATATGTTCTAGTCACAAACTCTTGATATGTATTATAAGTGTCATTTGTTATGTTATACAGAAAATGAAGAAAGGGGGGATAAGTTATCAGGAAATGAAACAATGATAGATGACGACATAAGAACTAGACAAGGAACACATTCATGGAAATAATTGAACTTCAGAAGGCAGACGTGAAAATAAACAGAAGTGCGGATGCTTACACTCTACCTCTTAAATGCCTGGGGCTAAAAAAATGGGGGCATATCCTACTAAAATATTTGCAAAGTTGTTTATAGTGCAACCAGGTCAAATAAGTTTGATACAATTTTGCAGATCACAAACAAAACTGACCTCTTGAATTCAGGCCATACTGCTCTTGTTGTTTACGATGGTAGTCTTGTTCAAACCTATCCAAAGCATGCAATTCATGGTATAATTCCTACAGGGAAGCATAAAAAGGAGACACAAAGTCAGCCATGTGAAATCTACAAGCAGAACAATTCATTTTTTTTAAAAAAAAGAACTAAAAACAATAACACCAACAGGTACATATAAGACAAACTAGGCAATTGCCATAAAATTAGACCATTCTGGACGTTTGCATGGTCTCCAACGTACAGCTGACTGCTAATTCATTTCAAACATAATGCATTGCTAGAAATCAAAAGAAGTATATGTTATGGAAGTATACACAAAATGATTATATTAGTGACAAAACTAAAGTTTGACTGTACAAATTATAGGATGGCTCACACCAAAGTATACTACATGGTTATTTGCCGTGCCCATAATTACATTATTACAACACTATAAAATTTTAGGTATCAAAAAATTGGTCAGACAATCACATGACACCCAAAAGAGGTACTGATTACTATCAAGTACAAAGATCAATAGAGAATGCCATAGTTTATTGAACGTCTAGCCAAGATTCGGTGCTAAATTATTTTGTGCCAGAGAATTGGCAAAATTGATGCAACATAAAGGGTGTTGTATCTAATACAAATAAGTTATCAAAACATAATATATTGTTATGAAGATCTTACCGCTGTATACTGGACACAAATAATCAGCTGCTGCATCACTGAGACTGCATCTTGTTTCAAGTGATGCTGGGAGGTTTTTTCTGATGCCAACCTAAAAATATGCAACAGGGAAACACAAGTTAGCACCCTAAAATAATCACCTTTATTAAATGCATGAATAAAAACAAACTGCACTTTTCAAAGTAGCGGTCCAAGTTGTGCCACTGAGGATCCTTGCAACGATTTCCAAAGCGAACAACTTCCTTGGAGAATACTTCTAGCTCTTTCCTGTTGAAATTAAACAATTAAGCACTTGACTAAGAGCAAAAAAAGGACGATATGTTACAATTTTCTGAAAACAACTATAACACAGTAATATACTAGTATGCACAACAAGCATGAATACTTTAGGTTAGTGCTATGAAATTATGAAGCAATGTAGATTCAACACTAACATTTTGTCAGCTGCTGCAATCTTGAGTAACTCATCCATATCTTTGGATATAAGGTGTTGGACGCCTTCTGAATGAAGCACCACTTCTTTTAGATGCATTATGCTAGCCTTTGACAGGGAACGCATTAAATTGGAACCTTTAACTATGGTATTTGCCACCTCGAAAGCCAAAATAGTTATTTTGTTTCCCTTTGCTGCAGCGCTTGACACAAAACCACTACTAGCATTCAAACTTGTCATGCTACTACCAAGTGTGTCTAGAACCTCCACTGCTTTCCCAAACCCAACAGTGCTGGCTCTACCTAAAATTGAGCTCACTTCCGAAACCTGTTTCAATATAATAGTCCACCATTAAGAAGCCTAATAATTGTTCTCATAGAATCAACATTTAGGACAATGGAAGAGAAACATAACAAAAAAACTATCTCATTCAAGGAAACAAAGTGATCTTTACAACAAGAAAAGCTCTTACAGGTTGTCATTTTTAGTTATTATATAACCATCATTGTGACATAACAGTATGAATGTGTGTATTGCAATTGTCTTATTTAAGCATAGCAATTAAGTGATCTTTAAAACAAGAAAGATGCTCATAACGACCACAGCTTTTCAGGTCATTGTATTATCATCATTGTGGCATGACAGCTTAAGTGCTTGTGCTGCAATATATGCAAGCTTGTGCTGCAATATATGCAAGATGCAACATTGAATCTCAATATAACCACTTAAAGCCCAAATATGTCAGTTTTTGGTTGCTCGTACCAACCCATCTTCCATAGAGTACCATGGGATTAACGAGCTCACTCTATATGAAGTGTGTTCAAGTGACTATTTGGTCTACTGTATGCGATTGCATGAGATTTTCTTGCATACTTGCAATGTAGGATGTGCCGAGATGGTGTTTAGCAACATAAGGTCTTTCATGGTTGCGATAAAAGTCCTTTTTCCTATGAAAATTGCAAAATAATTCACCATAGATTATCACTAGTGACCACTAAATTAATTATCGTTAGTAGCAACAAAATATTGTCCATCACACTTTAACACTATTATCACTGAAAACCCCTCAAAATTGTAGTCAGCGCCAAGTCACAAGTCAATAGGGCAAAGTGTTATTTACTCACCGAAGTGGTTGCTTAGAACTTATAAATTTTCTTGTGTTAACATATCACTCAACGGGAAAAAGATGCAACATATATAGGTTGCACACCAGCACTATAGAATTATTGGTATATAAATATAATCAGATTTTAAGTGCATGAATCATCCATAGCCCAGTACAATAGACCTGGGGTACAATGTGTTCATGGAGCAGAAGCGATTGCATGCAGCAACTAGTTAAGAAAGATGGTCTTTTGAGTTAACGATCTCTTTTTGTTTGTTGGAATACTGATAAGAAATGATGAATCGGTAACAGCCAACCTGACTAATTATTTGTCAACAATTGTTTGCAAATTCAAAGGAGAGGCATACAGTCTAAAGATGTGAGATAGTCAAATATATCACCATACACTAAATTTATGAAAACAAATATTCAGTGGATATCGATATAACAGAAGAGGAACGCTGTATATCACTACAATCCAACAAGCTAAAGACTAGAGGATCACTAGGAACAACTAGCAATTAATAAAATGTGAAACACTGAAGTCTAATTCGCCATTGATTAAAATGAAAGGCACGAGAATTCCTCTAACCTTAGCAGCACCGGTCTTTGTCTTGCCCAAACCAGCATTCTGGGACAGTGCTCGGGCCAGCTGTGGTGTCGTTGACCCTGCCTGACCGACATTGGCGCCTCCATAAACAGCAAGCCCAGGCACGACACTCTCCAAGAATGAGAAAGAGTGCTGCTGCTCCTCCACCCGCTTCGCTGCGGCCTCTCCAGGCACCACTGATAACTTATCCCCCTTCACCGTCACAGGCTCATGATCGACTGTCTGGTCCCTGCCAATCGTGGTATCGCTTGGAGACTTGTCTACAGCTGAAACCTTTGAGCAGAGTCCTCCCATCTCCTTCCTAAACAAAGCTCCTGATCCCCCACCCACCCCCACCACCACCACCTTATGCTAATCCAATTGCTCACTTCCGATGCACCAAAATATCATTTCTTTTACACCTACACTTAGTGACACAAATCTAGCGACTCCCATTCCACCATATCCCAGAATTCCCCAATCACCTTCTCCAAGAACAACTACAACGCCACTCTATCCAACAAACTGGACCAAACCAACCACACCGAAACGAACCTGCTCAGGACGAGGGTTTACTTCGAACTGCAATCCCAGCAACTCCAATCCATGGAACAAGCCCCTGCCATACGCCGAACAAACGGGCCAAATCAAGAAGAGGCCCGATTTTCTTGTCCGCAAAAAAGATTAAATTTTTAGCCGAATCTAAGCGGTAATAAAAGAGGAGCGACGAACCTGGGGGATCAATCTGGGACAGTTGGATTCAGGGAGGCGCAAAAAATTGTCCGTTCGCGTCGGATTTGGGGAGGATAAAGGGAAGAGGAACGAAGAGGAGAGTCTTCTGCTGCTGCGGGGAAGCGATTGGCGGAGTCCACTCTACCAAGTACGAACAGCCGAACAGGGTAAGGCCATCTCCAATGCACGTGCTTAAACAAGTGCTTAAAGAAAAAACCAGGTTTTTTTTGCCATGCAGTATAGAGAAGGTGTTTGCATGGGTGCTTAGAGAGGGGTATAAATGCTTAATTAAGCACCATGCTGAGAAAGGTGCTTAGAGAGTACCTAAGCACCCATATAAGTTTCTATGTATTGAAAATAAGTTTTTCTACATAAAAGCTTAGTGACATGGCAGCATCCTTTCTCCTTAAGCATCTGCTATAAGCGTTTTGCATTGAGGATGGCCTAACAAAGCTAGTAGGTAACTTGTCTCAAAAAAAAAGACTAGTAGGTAACTCTAGTGCCAGTGTGCCACACAAACGCATGTACACGCAGCTTTACGACTTCAACACGAAATAAAAAATCCAGGACAGAACCACGGAGAATGTTTTTAAGATTTGTAATAACTATGTGTCCAATATAATTGGCCATAAAAAAAATCTGAATGTCATTAGCTTTAGAAGCAACAAAATAATTGGAAAAATTAATGTATATTTCTATTATATTTTTTCAATATATATATGAAGCGGCTAGATTTCCACTATCAAATTAAGTGAAAGAATTGTGCATACTAACTACAAAACATGTTGGTTGCTAAAACGAAAAAAATCAAATGCCAGCTATTTAGCAACTATAATAAAAGCTCATCTTTAACATTGTAGCTTCCTGACAAGATCAATTTACACAAAGGCACACTAGTATGCCATGTTTCTCACATTTTCACTCTTATACTACGTATCTAATATAGCCGCAATCTTCTGAAAATTAAATTAAGGCATGCGACAGACAGGATTGGCAGGCTGTCTTCACGGATATCAAATCCGGCCTTCTCATTGGAAGGGTACAACAATTGGGAGAGCAGACATCATTTTCCAAGTTGCAGTCGTAAGGCTAACAAAAACATTGATGGGGCCATGATGGAAACGGTCAAAGCCAAACTTCAAGTGGAGTGACAAGAAGGGAAGAAGAATGGAAGACAAATCCAATTGTATCTGTGGCTTTCTGGATTTTAGCTGGGAAGATCTTGGGTGCCATAGCTTCTACGTTTAGAAATGAACCAAGGAATAAACATTCTGAATTCCAACATGCAATTTACGCAATCCAATCCATCACTCCTGGTCCTACTGTCGTAGTCAACTAGGTGCCAGTTGGGGTATTTTCTTATACTGTGTGTTATTTTATTAATTTCAAATTTAAAATGGATTATTTCACCAATTTTTTCAGCATGAAGCAGCAAAGGAAAAAAAAAAAAGAAGAGAAGAGGACAAGGGAAAAATAGTTTTTTTCTTTCGACCTTTTCTTGAGAGGAAGCAAGTCTACAAGGAGCTAGACAGACAGTATTTTTTTTTTCTTTTTAGGTTGTGAAATGCACTCGTCTTTGGATACTCTCAGTGGCTCATTGCACGTTAAGAGTGTCAGAGACAATCAGAGTGTCAGAGACAATCAGGTCAATATTCACTGATCACATTCATATGCACGTGTAAGCAAGATAAAAGCCATCCCTGAACTTGTTTAGTACTACTGCGCGTCCTACCGGCGCCACATGCGGATTACGTACTCGTTTTTCTCCCAAGAAAGTGATTCGCACGTGGCTAGTTATTTTACATGAGTGGCACACATGCCGCTGCTAAGACCAGCAAGCACTTTGCAGCTTGAGATCTGGAGGCATGCAGGCCGCTTGCCCTAGGGCTACTACAGTTCTTTTCTTTTCTTTTTTTTGCTAGTATTTTAGCAAGAAAGCAGGGACACGGCAGAAGAATATTCACCTTTCGAGGAGAAAGCATGAAGCTACATCAGTCATCAGTGTACTGTCCTCAGCAAGTGAGCATCTCGGTGTGTGACTCCGGCGCTTGGCTCTGTGTCCTTCCACTTTTCCTTTTCTTCTCTTTTTGCCCTGCAGCCTTGCTCACCATTGGCCGATCAGTTTGGTGGAAAGATAACTCCTCACTCCCTATAGTTAGAAAAGAATTCAGTTCACTTTTTGGAGCAGTCTTTGTGACTGTGTAAACCCTGTCCGAATCAGCTGGATAATGGGATTGGCGATTTGGCATGGCACTTCGAAGAGGAACTACCAGGTAGATCGCGACGAGGAGAAAGCAGCGATGCATGTAGGATCGACGACGTTCGTTGGGAAAAAAAATTGAAACGTTGTTACAGTATGTTAACCGAATGTTGCAATTTATTGAATTAAGTCCCGGTTTTTTAAAGTTTATTTGATTTATTTGACTTATCTACTTAGTTATTATCATTGTTTAAAATACAAATAATTTAGTTTTTCAATCCATCATTTTTCTATCTTAAAGACATACTTAAAAACTCTCTAAAAACAAGTCAAACAATAGGGACTCAACTCTCGAGTCTACCTCATAAAGCTCTCGAAGTTGGAAAATAAGTCAGATAAGATAAATCATAGGGAACATGGCCAAAATGCCGCATTAAAACATCTGATACTACCTTTGACTTAAAAAAAATTAACTTAGCATGTCCAAACATTTGTTTTAACGTACGCAACAGTGTCCGACGATCAAGGGGAAAAATGGAAATGTCGATTTATAGCATATAAAATTGAAGACTGCCAGTCGGACGTCTAGAGATTACACCGGAGGGCACGTGTGGTGCATACGGTGAATATAACCACGGATGCCTCTGGTGGTTCGGTGGGCTAGCAGACATCCCCTGCCTGCCCGACACGCTGTGGACCTGTGGTATACACGATACATCACCGTGGTCCGTGGCGTTCAGTTCACTGCCACGGTGCCACCTCTATACACGGGCTAAGGGACAAGCCATGGTGCCACAGACAACTTTGGCCAAACTCGAGCCAAGCTTGCGGATGGACGAAGCCACCAACTGACAACATCACAACACAAGCCTTTCAGTGACGTTCTTCTTCACTATAAAACCAGTCAACCTCATCAACCTTTCATAACGGTCCAAAGCATCTTTCGGAGCTGCAACAGCTGATGAACAAACGCATTGGCCTACACGGAACCTTCCAGATGATGACACGGGGTGCACAGGGATAGACAGCATCTTAGAAGCGAACGATGCGCTCGTTCCGAATCTCTTCCGCACAATGCAGACAGCAACCAAACGTACGGTTGCTGAAAGGAAAACAAACGTGCGGTACAGGCATGGGCCCTTGGCATAGTCCAGATAAACAGAAGCGATGCTACTCTAACATGAAACTAGCTGCAAGATCATTTACAAGATGGGGGCAGCCAGGCTATTTTACATCAACGGCTAACATTAGACAACCTAGGTCTGAAGAAAAGCATAAGCGATTTACAAGGTCAGTGAGCGAGTCACTGGTCAGATCCTACATTCTTCTGAAGCCAAAATCCTATGTTGAGAGAGATGACGACATGGCTCTCCTGAAATCCAGATTCATAGCAGAGCCTGCGAAAGGGGTACCTTCTGGGACCCAGAAACTGCCTCTGTGAGGAAGCATAATCTGAGGGTCCATGGCATCCTTGTTAGTGCTTGTTTGCCCGGATGAAACTTCCTGCTTTTTCTTCACAAATTCAAAGAACTCTGCAACTTGTCGAGCATACCTGCATGGACAAAAAATCAGAAATTCAGAGGTATTAAGGAGCAGGCCTTCTCACTACTTTCCACATTGATATCCAGTAACTAAAACAGCATTGCATGAGCCAAATTAAAGCCATTTTAGAACACACACAAAAGTGCATGGAACGTAGAAAAGCTGGTTTATTCAAAGAAACTCACTGCCGTTTAGCCTCTATATCTTTGCTGAAATCAATGTCAGGTTCACAATCCAGAACAAGAGCAGGGACCTGCATAGCAAAATAGCACCAAGCCTCAACTATATATAACTTAGCGCTAGAGCTTTTAAAGAAAATTAAGGTAGGAGAATGTACCTTCCGGATACTAGAATGCATGTTATCTCCTTCCAAGTAAAACACACGGTCCCGTATTTCTGGAGGTAAAGAGGATCCCATATATGTGGGCAGCTGACTGATTGACAATATACCAGGGCCTCCTCCTTTTGAAGGAAGTAGCCAACTCTCATGTTTCTCATGCAAACCTTGCAAGTAGTCAAGACTAACACCACCTTCCTCTGATCTTTTACGGAGCATCATTCTTTTGTGGCAAGTATCTGGGCTAGCTCTTAAATAAATAAATCCATCGGGGATAAGCCCAGGGAGCGATGACACAACTGGATCAAACCAGGAATCATATATGCTGATCTCCATTTCATTCATCCAGTTGGCTTCATGAACAGCACGGACAAAAACCTGGTAAATATTGACAAAATGAATCTAGTTGCAAAAATATACAGGCCAGATGAAACAAAAGGTATCTAGGATACTCTGGTCACTGCCTGAACTAGCTTAGCAAGTTAGATAGACCTACCATCCTATCACTGAAAACGCTTCTTTCCATCAATCTGAGAGGTTTTATTCCACCTGAAGATTCCCTTTCTTGCATGACCCTCGTCACAAATACATAGTTTTGGAAAGTATAAGCATACCTATGTGGCTCAGCATAGAAGGCATCCAATATATTGAAGTGATCAGGGCCAACATCCTGCCACTTTGCAATAGGTTCAGGTACTATTTCTACCAGATCACGCAGTTCAATAGTCTCATTAGCTATTCTTTGAAGGAAGGTGGTCTTCCCAACACTGATATTCCCTTCTACGCAAAAGGTCAGCCTCTTCTTCTGGGAAGGCTTAGATAAGTATTTATCCTGTATGTCATCATCAACACTCTCTTTAATGAATGAAGTTATACTCTCAGCATGGTTCTTATGTATGATGCCAACTGAGCTTTGTAAGAATTCAACCATCTTCTCGCTAGACTTGCCAAAGAACTGCACATTCACATAAACTGTCAGAAAAATTGAGTATCATACTGAAATAAAGAATCAACAAGTCCATCGCACAAAAAAAAAATCTATAATGTGGCAGGAGGCTGTAATATTGTCATTCAACTTGTTAACATTTTGTGCAACTGAAGTATAGGAATTAGTGTAAAAATGGAACATCATGTGTTTCTCAGACCACAGCTGTAGTTTACAGAATAGGCAATGTACTAGCACTAGCATAAGTAGAAAGGGGGATAATGTAAAAGAATATCATGCTTGCGCACATAACACAATTTACATTAAACAGTTAAATTTTTGGCTTAGTGTTGGCTTAAAGAAACAAGAGTAGTCTTTTTATTTTTTTAAGAGATGAGTAAATTAAATTAAGAAATAAATGTTGACGGTCACTTTAGGAGTGTAAAAATCTGATGTCCCACTAGAATACACTTGCATGTTGAACAATCCAATTAAGTGTTTGCCTTTTTATATGTCTCTGATATTCTGGTCTTATTTGTATTTTGAGTTGGATGACTGCATTTCAAGCTAGTGAAACCAGAACATACCCTCCAAAGATTATACCATGGACTCAGTTAAGATTTCAAATTCCACAGTTCCACACAAACATAAATTGTTGAACAGAGTATTTTCATGCCGCAACCATGTTTGGATGTGCCTTTGTGTTTCACACATGATTTACTAAATGGTAAATGACCCCTGCCCCTCAGTACCAGTAAGCCTGATCTACAATGCTGAAATTATCTATTATATGCTAAAACTGAACTTTGACCACTTTGACCAGTGGCTTCAATCAACCCAAAACTGGTCATCAAAGCTGGATTTGAGAATGTTTATCTAGTGACTTTGAGATTTCCAAGAAATGGCGTAAAAAATCCAATGCATTAATAAAATAAAACAATTTGAGCACAAATGCTGCATAGAACATGCTCGAGTTGGTTGGATATTCTTTATTATTATTTTAGTAGTGTAATGCAAAAAAGGGAAAATAAAAACTTTTTAACTTTTGCACAGACATTTATCAAGCACCAATACTTGAACAGACTACATGGGTAAAACTGTGTAACCTGATATTCAAATTGGTGTCTTGTAAGCACAAATGAAGAAATGATAAGACAATGTAAGCCATACCATGGCATAGAAGCTCGGCATGGGAGACACCAAAACCTCCAGTTGAGCACATCTATGTATAAGGTAATGTGATTGTTTTTATGATCGCCTTGGGCCCTTGCCTATTGCGCCTTTTACACAGCATCAGCACCACTCCAACAGCGACATATCTTAATATTTATTATACAGATTACTCCTATATCTAGAACGAAACCTGCTTGGCAACTCCTACGATACATAGTTTGCACATACATATACCAACAAACAAAACATTTTTCCAGAAAAAAAACACAAAAAACATTTTTCCAGAAAAAAACACAAACCTTGTCCCTGTAGAGCTGCTTGAGCTGCGCGACGCCCTCGAATCCATTGTCCACGAGCTTCCTCAGGTTGCGCGGCCCGACCCCGGGAATGGCCAGCAGCTCCCCGCTTCCCACCGCCGCGTTTCCGCTCCTCAGCCTCCTCTCCGCCGCCGGGCGGCCACCGCCGGCCCTCCGCTTCTCCTCATCCACCTCCTCGTCGCCGCCCCTCACGGCCTCGACGGAGCAGAAGAGCCCCCTACTCGCTCCCCCTCTGCCGCGACAGCAGAGCCAAGCGGGCGGCAGGTGGGCCCGGCGCGCGGCGAGGAGCGCAGGTGAGTCAAGCCGGAGGGCGGGCATGGAGGATGAGAGCAGGAGGGGCGCCGTGGCAGCGGCGGAGTCAATGAAGGTGAGTGCTGCTGCGGCGGCGGCGGGGAGGAGGGAGAGCCTGTGCATCTACGGCGGCGGTGGAGCTCATCAATGTGGTTAGGGTTTGGGGAGGGTTTTGGTTTGGCGTTTATCCCATCCCTTGTGAGCTGTGTCGTCGGAAAGCGGGAAGGGAGGAGGCCGAGGTCGTCAGGCCGTGGACCATCGACAGCAAACAATTGGTAATTTACCGAAACTTGACATTCAGGATATACCATTCCAAGTTTGCAACAATATATCTTCTAAAAAAAGTTTGCGACAATATATTTTATTTCACTTGTCTAGTTATTTACTTATCTTTGTTTAAAATATAAATAATTTAGCTTTTTCAATCTGTTTTTTCTATCTTAAATAGTGCCTAAAAACTATATAAAAACAAGTCAAACAACGGGAACCCAGCTCTCGAGTACACCTTGAAAAGCTCTCGAATTTAAGAAATAAGTAAGATAAGTAAATACGTCAAATAAGAAACTATAGAGAACTGGGCCTAAAACTCGAAAGTTGCTTAGTTACATGAGCCCACATGTCCAGCGATGAAGGTCGGTTGTGCAGGAATCCTTGAAGGAAATTTATACTAATTCTAAGGATACAGATTTGAAAGGATAAACTCAAATGGTAACTAATCACTAGAATTACACGACATGCCGACGCAACTTTGGAACCCCAACACACTCCTTCGTCTTGGGATGGGCATTGCTACCGTGCAATGCCTAGCCCGTCGTGTCGCCATCATCCTGGGTAGCTGCACGTTTTCGGGCAACGGAAAAAAGGATACACTAGAATTGGAAACACCAAGAGATGTTTCGCTGTCCGGGATAGACAGAACTGAATCCTCGACAAGGCAAATTGAAGGTTTTGTTTCACATTTAGTGGACAATAGGTTATCTATCTTGTAATATACATATGATACAATTTTTTTATTACTTTGTACATTTGAATAGTTGTCTGGATTATTTTTTTTATAAAAGTGAATTTATTCGCTTTGGAGGTGCCCAGCCTTTTGAGGACCATTACACTAATATTTTTGGTTGTTGTGTTGGGTTCTTTCTTTTTAAATACCTTGGCATACCTATCCATTTATAAGAAGTTGAAAAATTCTAATTGGAAAGAAGTGGAAGATGAAAAAATTAAGTTGAGTAGTTGGAAAGGTAAACGCTTGCCTACTAGTGGTAAACTCGTGTTGCTATACTTGTTTTTTCAGCTTACCTGTATTTAACTGTGTTTAAGATGTCATTTTTTGAGATTTATCGCATAGTTCTGAGAAAGATGGAATTTTATTCTTCCATGTTCTTTTGGCAACGTTATAAGCACAAATGAAAATATAGGTTGGCTAAAAATGGCATATTGTTTCCCAACCTCTAAAGAACAAGGAGGGTTACGTAATCAAGATCTTAACATTAAGAATAAGCGTCTGCTTAGAAAATGGTTGTTTAAAATTTTAAATGCGGACGAAGTTTGACATAATTTGCGTAAAAACAAATATATGTTGGGTAAATCTCTAACCCAAGTGAAGGCTAAACCAAGAGATTTCCAATTCTGGAAGGGTGTTACGAAGGTTAAACAGTGATCTTTCTTTCTTTGGTTTTTTCAAGTCGAAGAATAGTACTCAAATTAGATTTTAGGAAGATTCTTGGTTGGGCCACATGCCTCTTAGGGAGCAATTTCCAAACCTCTTTTCATTTGCCAGTGACCTTAAATGTTTCTCTTCATAGAACTCTTGTAGGGCAAAAGTTGCTAGCTTGATTGGCAGAACCTCATGGTTCAATTGAGCTAGGTTCATTTAGGGACATAACCGGATATATTTTATTGGAGAAAATGGAATAATTTTTTGGTACGATCAATGTATAAAAAATTAATTAATCAACACCCCACTTATTCCAACAAAGCTATATAGAAACTTAAATTGCCTCTTAAGAAAACGATTTTTCTTTGATATTTGGACAAAAGAATTGTTCTCACGAAAGACAATCTCATAAAGGGATGGCAGTGTAGTCAGAAGGTTGCCTTTGTGATCAAAATGAAACTATTTAGCACCTTTTCTTTGATTGCCACTTTACTTGATCTATTGTCTTCATGGCTCTAGGTTTGCGTTGCCCTCATAGTTTGGTGCATATGTACGGACATGGCTAGTGGGTGAGAATATAACACAAAGATCTCAAATGTTGGTTGGCACAACTTTATTTGGGTAATCTGGTTATGCCACCGTGATATTGTTTTTAATAAACAAAAGTATATTTTCTTTTTACGGGGTATTTTTAGGGAAACACATTGACTAAGGTATTGGATGTTAGTATTATACAAAGAGGATGATAGAAAGATGGCTTTGGATGCATGTTATTCTACAAAAGTGGTGGCAATGGAATTCTTCAGTGGCCATGGATAGACCGAAGAACAATTCTTCAGCAGCCAAATGATGGATGGATGTAGAACTGATAGTAGATTTTCTTTGCTTTGATCATGAGCTTTGTTCTTCCTCTAGCAACATCTCGTGTGTTCATTTTCTTTTGTTTTCCCGACCATACATTGGACTATCTGTTACCCCTTTAACCGTGCACATCATACGACACGACGTAGAGGCCATAATGTAATAAATCCGTTATTAGAAAAAGGTTAAATTGCATCGCATGAAATTCATCTGTTTCAATCAGACTCACCCGTAGACGATACGTGGATTACCCCGTGACAAACGGTTGGTTGTCGGCACGAGGTGACATTCCCATGCATCATCGCTGCCACTCCACGGGGCCGACCGCTGTTTGTCGCGCCGTCGGCAAGCCAAGGAGAGATCGCCGAGCAAAAACATGTCTGCATGCATTGCTCTCGTCGAGCAAGGAGATCGATCACCGGTACTAGCTCGTAGGTCGTACCTACCAGCTACGTACCAGGCCACACCAGTAACAGTGACTCATAAGCTCACTTCGCCCGAGTCACCTACCTGTTGCGTTTGTAGTGGATGGGCCTCGCGCGGTTGAGCATGTGCATGATTCATGGTTGCCGTTTTTAGGCCATTTATTCGGCGTGATTACGGTTAGTTTGGATGCGAAAGCCGAGAGCTACCGCCTACCGCCGACCGGCCGGTTAGTTTGGTGCTCGAAACTGTTCAGCGGCAGCAGGGATCGTTGTTAGGTTGGTGCAGTGCACGTCCGATGATACAGCATCCCGTCCAAGACAGTGAAACACATGGAGCCAATGGATCGGATCAAATATATACGTGTAACATCAATATGATGTGGGATCATGTCTGAAACACATGGAGGATATCATCGATTGGTAGTTTGGTTAGTACACCACCAATGCGAATCCTACCCAAGTACGTGACAGGTTGCATCACTCGGGCATGGAAGCGGACACATATGTTTTGGTAAAGAAATAATCTTGATTATATTTAGGACGTATATATCCAATATAAGTTTTTTTTAACTAAAGGAGAAGAGCTCTGTCATTTAAAAAGAAAAGAGTACTGAAAGGATCGCTATGCCGCCTAGAGGGGGGTGAATAGACGAATAAAACGAAATTACGGAATTGAAACAACTGAAACAGTGACCAGCGCGTCGGATGTTCCGATGGAGGTCGTATGTTCCGATCTGGTCCAGAGACCCCTGCGTCGGATGTTCTGATCTGGGTCGGATGTTCCGACGGACGTCGGATGTTCCGATCCTGGGTGTTCTGGAATTGACGAAAACCTACAGTAAAAACTGATTTCTTGCAAAACCAATGATAGATCTATTCAAGAATAATCAGAATAGGCCAACACCAATAGTAAAAACAACAAACCAAGACTAAGACGAAAGCACAGCGATTTTTGTTTACCGATGTTCGGATCTTTGAAGGGAGATCCTACTCACCGTTAGGGAAGGCACAAAGCCCGGATCACCAAGACCCTAATCCCCTTCCCGACGATCACTAGTTGAATCCTTTTCCTTGCGGAGATAGATTCACACCTTCATAAACTCCTGAGGCACACCACACAAAGATCGGCGGCTCACCGGCTGTGGAGAACATAGACCCCGGGTACCCACACGGCGGGCCTAAAAGACCACCCGACAGGGGATGAACCAAGTCGGGTGGATGAGGACGGGTACCACTCGGACTCTAGAAGACTTACTCGGCAAGAAAAGACATGAAGATAGAAGCCTATCCCTAATTAATAGGGAAGGTATACTTGTAATCCCGGATAACTACTGGAGGATATAGATAGGAATCCTACCTCGTAACCGACTAGGACTCTTCCTTGTAACCCCACCCCCTCCACTATATAAAGGGGGTAGGGGGCCATAGTTCGGCATCTTCATCTACATCTGGAGGATCATCTCCACAGGCCATGCCGCATAGAGAATCACACATCTACAGCTTGATCATCTCTCAGGTTGATCATCATCTTGTACACATATACCCCATATAATCCCAGAGCACAGGACGTAGGGTATTACCTCCGCCATGAGGGCCTGAACCTGTATAAATCCTTGTCCTGTGCTACCATCGAGTTTGGATCTTGCATGCATCACTCCTCACCATGTAATCCTGGAAGCATCCATTCCTCAAACCAAACAGATCCTTGGTGAACAGTGCGGATCGGTCCGGTTCGGCCTCGTCGGTCCGTTTGGCCACCCCTAGACTCGAACGGGATGCGCGTCGGACGGCCCCCGCGTCCCTCTGGATTGCCCCCATCTCCAGTTCGGATCCGACCACCGCCGCTTCAGTGCTTCACCAAATCCCATCCCAGCGCGCTGCGCCTCCTGCCCTGTTCGCCGCCGCTACGCCGACGCCTCCGCCGCGCCTCGCCTCCTCACCGCGCCTTCATCGAGCCGCTGCTCGCCACCGGTAACCCGCTGCCGTGGCCTCACCTCCTCCTCTGGATCCCAGATCCACTCTCTCTCTTGATTGGTTTTCCCCTGTCATGTGATATCGGACTTGATCCGAATTGGACGGAATAGTTTGTGTGTTCTTTTACTTTGGATCAAGAATACACAGTGACTTTGGATGAAGAATACACAGTGACTTTGGAAGAAGACAAAAAGATTAATTTTCTAACATCACCTGTTCAGGCTATTGCTATTATCAGCACCTATTAAATCGTGAAATTCCACTTTTCCCCTTTTAAGGTACTTAGCAAGAAGCAAAAAACTTGCTAACTAGTAACTACACAATAATCACTAAGATCGTGACTGCATGCTATATGACTATACGGCTGTTTTGATGGTTAACAACATTTTCTTTTCTTTGTATACATATTTATTAGGATATTAGAGCAACCGTTAAGAGAGTTGCTTGGATGAGAGAGATCCCACTCTCCAACTTTACTTTTTTGGTTGGAGCTGGTGGAATAACCGCAGCCAAATTACTTCCGAGCTTTAGCCTCTTAGACAATGACCTCCAAATTATGCCTCATCAACAGTTTTAGCCTTTCAGGGCTTCAAACTATTCCTCACATCTTGGTTTATTTTTGCTATTTTGGTGCCGGAGCTGCATACATCCAGTCTGCATATCAGTATATGTCAGCTACAGGTTTGGTCAGGCAGAGCCTAATCAGCAATTGATCAATGTGAGTGTTACATATGTTATCGTTAGAAATGCCACTGAGAAAATCACATATTAGATTACATACTTAGGCTGTTGAGTCAGGTTTGTGCTTTTTGTTCTTTCTTGAGGTTGGTTTAGTGGTTGATGTCTTTCATGTAAAGGTAGAACCTCATGTTTCTTCGGGCTGAGTATTCTGTTTCTGTGTAATGGACTAATGACAAGGAAAAAAAGGGGTTGTTCAGTTGTGAGCATAGTCAAAATTCTGATGTTTTTGAAATGGAATATAAACATTTGTTTCTATTTGGGATTTGCGTATGATAGAAGTACTGATTAGCTATATAATGCATGATGTCATCTTTCTTTCTTCCTATTTGAATTCTAAACTTAAACTGCATTTCTATGAAGAGCACCTTGCTCTTTAAAGGATGAATATCTTTAGTCCTGAAACCTTTTCCTCTCTAATGCTTTCTTCTCCTTTATTGAAGTTACAAAGCATTCTGTGGGCACGATGTTGTGGCAGTGAGGAGAAATTGAAAGGCCGGTCTTACGGCCACCTCCGAGGCATGAATGATTTCTCTGGAATCGATCTTTCGTTCTGGGATGGTGGTAGCGTGATGTAATTTTGGCGAAAGGTTTCTCTGAGCCATTTCTTGCCCTTCGGGTTTCCTCTGGCTTTTCTAGCTCTCCTATTAAGTTTCATATAGCCCCCTAGATTTCCTTCGGTTTTCCTAGCCACATCACAGATACCAAGGAGCAAAGCATGCAGGGAACCAAGAACAGATAGAGAGAGGGAGGGAATGGTGACGACAAGATGCGCCATCATGTGCCCTCGCCCCCAATGTGCTACTAAATTCCCAATCGCATTGCATCCTAATAACTGTAGATTAAGGGAAGCAAACCAATATCTTGTGATCAAGGCAATCACACAACCAACGTCACCACCCCAATCTACTCTCTTCTTTGATCATATTGCCGCCCCGCCTTGACCCCCTCGCCACCGGGTGGTGGTGCCCCCTTTTTGCCATATACATTCCACAAGGCTTCTTGATATCTTGCCATGAATTTACTATTATCTCCTCCAGTAATGGATTAATGTCAGTGTTGCATATGGGTATTATTAGAAATGCTGCTACGAATGACATATTTGAGATTACATACTTAGGCTGTTAAATGAGGTTTGTGCTTCTTTATTCCTTCTTGAGGTTGGTTTCATGGTTGATGTGTTTGATTGAAAGATTGAACCTTATGTTTCTTTGGGTTGAGTATTCTATTTCTGACTTCCTGCGCGATGATAAGAGAAATAAAGGGTGGTTCAGTTATGAATCATGGACAAAATCCTGATGTTTTTTCAATGGAATATCGACAGCAGTTAAGCTATATAATGCATGGTGTCATCTTTCTGTCTTGCTAATTGGATTTTAAGCTTAAAGTGCATTTCTTTACAGAACTTGTTGCTCTTTAAATGTTGAACATCTTTGCTCCTGAAACTTTTTCCCACCTAATGTTTTCTGTTTTCTACTTTTATTGACTAGCAGTACTGAAGTCAATATGGCCGCCTTGCCATTGGCCACGGCTGAAGTATGCGATGCAAATCCACATTTGATCATGAATGGCGAGCTTCGTGCCCTTCAGCCCATATTTCAAATATACGGAAGGCGGCAGGTTTTTGCTGGTCCTATTGTGACACTAAAGGTATATGAGGACAATGTTCTGATCCGTGAATTCCTTGAGGAGAAAGGTCATGGCAGAGTCCTGGTAGTTGATGGCGGTGGAAGCATGCGCTGCTCCATTTTGGGAGGCAACCCTGTCCAGCAGGCGCAGAACAATGGGTGGGCTGGGATTGTTGTCAATGGCTGCATCAGGGACGTAGACGAGATCAATGGCTGTGACATTGGCGTGCGAGCTCTGAACTCACACCCAATGAAGGCAAACAAGAAGGGCATGGGCGAGAAGCATGTCCCTGTAACGATTGCAGGGACCAGGATCTGCGACGGTGAGTGGCTCTATGCTGACACTGATGGCATTCTTGTCTCAAGGACTGAATTGACTGTGTAAACCTATTGCCCCTTCCCTGTATGTAAAAGAAGAATTCGACGCATAAGGAGGAGGGGTACTACTTCTGCCCTCCTCGGGGTAATATTAGAAATGGAATTGTAATAACGTACCGGCACTACCCTTTTGAATGTAATTGCCACGGCTGAGAATGATAATGGGATGTGTCCACTATTTAAGCATCACTGCTACTGGATGTTGATCTGAGGTTTATTATCATGGTACCGTTGGTTCCTTGCCATACATTATTAAGTCAAATCTGAGAGCTATTAACTTGGGGATGCTAACCAACGATAATCCCTTGCGAACAATTCCAACACCCCTTGCAAACAATTCCAACACCGTTTTAGGTAGTTTCATAAAGTTCTGCATGGTTTTGTAAAGTTTCATATCGTACCGTTGTGTATTACTGTAGCAAATTTTGTTATTTTTATATAGCCTATATGTTGAGATAATTTATAACGATTTCTTTTTATGGCTTCTAGTGGTCTTTTCAAAGATACTAAAACTATTTTTAAATTATTTTTTTGATCTGTAGACTTTTTTTTTAGGACTCTCAAATTTGCTACGGTAATACGCCAACACAACGATATGCTGAAAAGAACGAGACCATAGCGTAGTTTCATGTGGTTCCATATAGTTTTATGAGATCACTTCATCTAAATATGGTCATTTATGTAGATTCATATCGTTTTCATGTGGTTTCAGTCTACTTAATTGCAAACCGCTTTCTAGCATTCCTGTGTTAGCAAACGGTACTTCTTGGTACTGTCCCTTTAGCATTCCCGTATTAACAAATGGTCCCTCTTTGTCTTTTCTTTTGTCCAATGTTGATAAAAGGTTATTTTTGGTTTTTCTACTCTTCTTCCTTAGTAAACCTAGCCACATCGGCCATCACTTGCCTGGCTAGTGGCCTCCAATTGCCACCGACCACCATCCAATTCTCTACAATTTTGGGTTGGGGATTTCAAGATTCAAAGCTTAGAATTTTGTGCATTCTAAAATTTTAAAAACGATTTTTACAAATTCACAAATTTGAAATTCAAAAATGGAAAATCTAAAATAAAAAATGAATTCTGGATATTCAAAATTTTAATATGAAATTCTAAATTCTAAAATATGAGAGCATCCACAGCAGCATCATCAAATTTTCCTGTATTTCAAAATTTTTTGAATGCTACAGTAATCCCTTTGCCTGCCCAGCTGCCCGCCTGCTTTCCCGCCCCTTCCAGCGCCTGCCCAGCTGCCCGCCCCTGCATGCGTCGCCCCTGCATGCGCTGCCAAGCTGCCCGCTCCTCCCTTTGCCTGCCCAGCTTCCCGCCTACCAAGTTTTTGAATTAAGCTCCTGTAATTAAGCTGATACAGGCCGGTGACACCGGCCCTGCTGGGCATGCTCTGACAGTTCTAGAAATTCATTTTTTGAAATTTTAAATTGTAAAATCCATTTTTAAGAAATAAATGGCTAAATTCTTTTTATATTTTAGAATCCGTAAAATTCACGTATTTAATTTTAAAGCACCAAGAAAAAATTTCTGAATTTAAAATCCTTAAAAATTATTTTTTGAATTTACAGAGAATGAGAGAGAGGGGGATGACGTGGACGCTTCGAAGGGCCACATAGATGTTTAATGGTCATACGAACAACCATATCAGCGTTTAACAATTGCTCTAATGGTTTTGGACATCCAATACAAACGACGATAAGTTAGAAGGCCTTAGAAATAAAACACAAGTTCAAGACGCTAAGTTCGGGAAAAAAAATGGTGCAAATTTAGGAGACCTGGTCACATTTTGTTTATTTTTTTCACCGGAGTTCCTTCCCCTACCCCAAGTTGCTAAACACACCCGAGCCGAGCGGCTGCAACCTTTCCCCTGCCCCAAGTTGCTGAACACACACACACCCGAGCCGAGCGGCCGAGCCCGATGCAGCCAGTTTACTACTCGGCCCTCCGCCGCCTCTACATTTATAAACCACACCCTCCAGTTCCACCGCATCTGGTATTTCTTCTCCTCCTCGTCTAGCCTCCGACGCGAAGCAAACTAGGGATACTCAAGTACCCAACCCTGCCGTGCAAACCCTCGCACTCCCCACCTCCTCCGCGGCGGCGGCGGCGGCGGCAGAGGCGGCCATGGCGGCGGTGGCCACGGTGAGCTCGGCGAGCGGGATCCTAGCTATGCTGCAGGAGCCGGCGGAGGAGCTCAAGCTGCACGCGCTCGCCAGCCTCAACTCCGTCGTCCACCTCTTCTACCCGGAGATCTCCACCAGCATCCCCGACATGTGAGCCCCGCCCCTCCCCTGTCGTCTCCCTTGCTTCCCCTTCGCTACCTAGCTGCCGTCGTCTCGGCTGCCGCCTTCTCTGCTGTAGTCGATGCTGCGCCTGCGCGATTTGCCCGGGGGGGGGGGGCAGTCTCTTGTCTGGGTTTTCTAGTGTCCCGATCTGCTACTCTGATTGGTGAGGATTGCGGAGGAGGACCTTGCCTACACGTTGTTGCTGCTGCGCGATTCGTTTGGTTGGTCTCGTTCGGTTCGATCTGGATTTTGTACGATAAAACCCTAGGTCGCGGGTTGATTCTGATCTGTGAACTTGGGGCTTCCGGGGGTTTAGTGCGCGGTTTTTGTGCTCTCTTGGTTGAATTCATAGGTTTTAAAGCGAATACTCACACTAATCACAGGTAATTCGTGCAAGTGAATTGGGGGTCACTGCAAAATGCCAACTTGTTTCACTTCTGTGTTCTTGCTTGAATTTCTCAGAGTTCTTGATCGATAGGATAGCCAATTGAACCGAAATAATTGGAAATATAAGGATTTAAGAAAGGAGGGGTTAGATATCACTATATCAGAAAGCTTTGGACTTTCAGCTGTGAGATAGATCCCATGTTTGTAATTGTTGGGATATATACGAAAATACTGAAGGAATTCTTGTATAGCATGAAATTTTTACAGGGCTGTGTTATCGTTCTGCTCCCTCAACATAATTTATTTCCTTTGTTCATGGGGGGACTCTCTTGTTTTTGTTTAGTAACAAATAATTCGACTAACTATGTTAATCTTGGGGGATAGGTATGTATGCATTGTATAAGTTACTGTATATATTTGTTACTTTGGATCAGATCATTTTTTTTTTGTTTCTACGAATCTCGCTCTGGTTAAATTAGTATAATGTCACAATTTAACATTGCTTTCTGTATGTCACTGGTCTTTATCTAGTTGTTACCATTGCGGAACAGATGCTCTTTAATTAGTTTGGATATAATTTCTGGATCATATGCTCCATACAAAGAGAACATAAAAGAAGTTTTTTCTAATATGAGTGAGTGATGCCTTAATGTCTAGATTTCCATTAATTTAATCCAATAATTTGTTTTCAATTGTTTCTTTTCCCCTGCAGTGAAAGCTTGTATGAAGACGAGGAGTTTGATCAGAGGCAGCTCGCCGCGCTAGTTGTTTCTAAGGTAGTACCTAACTTCACTCTTCTTTAGGGAAAGCTCAGTTTTGTATTGTTTATATTGATGTTTGTGGTGTATCATGTAGGTATTTTACTACTTGGGTGATTTAAATGATTCATTGTCATATGCACTTGGTGCTGGACCTCTATTTGATGTCTCCGAGGATTCAGATTATGCGATTGCTCTTTTAGGTGAGGAATTGCCTTAACTTACTGTATTGTAATTCACATGAAATTTTGTCTGGGTGTTACATTGAATTGGTGGTTCATTCTTATTTCAGCCAAAGCTTTAGATGAGTATGCCAGTATCAAGTCAACAGCTTCTAAAGCTACAGAGGAGGAAGAAAATGTGGATCCTAGATTAGAGGCCATAGTGGAGAGGATGCTGGAGAAGTATGATAATTTCATATTGTTTGCTGATATTTTTTGCATATATCAGATGGGCTGTTCATCTAATAGTTATTCTTGCTTCAGGTGCATCCTTGATGGGAAATATCAACAGGCCATGGGTATGGCTGTTGAATGCAGGAGACTGGATAAGCTGGAGGAAGCAATTGTTCGATGTGATAATATTCATGGGGCTCTTGCTTATTGCATCAACCTCTCTCATAAATACGTCAATCACCGTGAATATCGCTGTGAGGTACTGGCATGTTACACCAAACTCCATTGGTTGTCTTGTTATTTTGTTGAATGGTGAGGCAATGATTATTTTAGAGTCAGGTGCATGTTTTGGCATATAGAAATTACCGCTTAACATAAATTTAACATGTTTACGAACATACCAATAATTCATTTTATTGTCAACTACAGGTTCTTCGCTGTCTTGTTAAGATTTGCCAGACGTTGCCAAATCCAGATTATCTGAGCATTTGCCAGTGTCTTATGTCCTTGGGTGAGCCTGAAACTGTTGCAAACATATTAGACAAGCTGCTTTTTGGAAGCAAGGTATGTGTTTGTTCTCCTGCTCAGGCATGTTACATAGACAATATTCTCAGCTGCGTACTTGAGATATTATGTCCTTTATCCAGGATGATACCCTCCTTGCGTGCCAAATTGCATTTGATCTCGTGGAAAATGAAAACCAGGCCTTTCTCTTGAATGTGAGGAATCGTCTGGCCTCACAGACTCTGCAACAGTCTAATCCAGATAATGAATCAGCTTTGCCTGATGATCAAGCTGGCAATGCGGGTCCAGGTAGCACAGAACCGGCTGGTGATGTTCAGATGGGAGATGATACAACTACGCCAAATGGAAGTGCTCACACTGTGGATCCAAATGAGGTAGCTCATTCTGATAGACTTGCAAAAATTAAAGGAATACTGTCAGGAGAGACATCAATTCAGCTGACGCTGCAATTTTTGTATAGCCACAACAGGTAAATTGACTGCTACTTTATAGATTTTTATTACTTGTTGACAGCTGGCTTCTTTTACCTTTTGTATAGCTGATATTACTTTGTTGACTGTTTGTTTCAATAGGTCCGATCTTTTGATTCTGAAAACAATCAAGCAGGCTGTGGAGATGAGGAACAGTGTTTGCCACAGTGCAACTATTTGTGCCAATGCAATCATGCATGCAGGAACAACTGTAGATACATTTCTAAGAGAGAACCTGGTATTTTATCTTTTATTTATGTTGTCATGTAATTTTTTATTTTTTGTATTGTGTCAATGACTAACGACGGCGTTATCTTGCAGGAGTGGTTAAGCAGGGCAACAAACTGGGCTAAATTCAGTGCAACTGCTGGGCTTGGTGTGATTCATAGAGGCCACCTACAACAAGGTCGGGCTTTGATGGCCCCCTACCTACCTCAAAGTGGCGCTGTCGGTGGTGGTAGTCCATATTCAGAAGGTGGTGCCCTCTATGCTCTTGGTCTGATTCATGCCAACCATGGTGAAGGAATCAAACAATTCCTCCGTGAAAGTCTTCGCAACACCAGTGCTGAGGTGAATTTTTTTTTTAATGTTTCCTATCCTTTGCCACATTCATTTCCATGTATATTTTTCTCACTCTTAGCCATGTTGTACAGGTCATCCAGCACGGTGCCTGTTTGGGACTTGGACTTGCAGCTTTGGGCACAGCAGACGAAGAGATATATGAGGACATAAAGAATGTCCTTTACACAGACAGTGCTGTGGCTGGTGAAGCAGCTGGTATTGGGATGGGCTTGCTTATGGTTGGAACAGCCAGTGAAAAGGCTAGTGAGATGCTTGCTTATGCACATGATACACAGCATGAAAAAATTATTAGGTCAGTGCTCTTTAATTGCTGTTGGATTATTTCTGAAGATGCATAATGCGTTGATGCATCCTGTTCTTGTGCTGATATCTCTTTCTTTCTAGGGGTTTGTCACTTGGCATTGCATTGACAGTATATGGCAGGGAAGAGGAGGCTGACACCTTAATCGTACAAATGACTAGCGATCAAGATCCCATACTACGTTATGGTGGAATGTATGCATTGGCTCTAGCCTACAGGGGAACTGCAAATAACAAAGCCATCCATCAGCTGCTACATTTTGCTGTATCTGACGTCAGTGATGATGTAAGGAGGACTGCAGTCATGGCTCTTGGATTTGTCCTATACAATGAACCCGAGCAGGTCCGTCTGTAAAACTTAGATGCTTGTTTAAATAGATGCCTTTTATTCAAATGTTTTCCAATGATCAATACACATTATCCTTTTGCCTGTTGATTAAGCAGTTGTCTTTCTGGGGAAAATGCTAAAATATACGAACACCAATAGCTTTGATTCACACCTTACATCTTCTGTTATCATGCAGACTCCAAGAATTGTGTCCCTGTTGTCTGAATCATACAACCCACATGTTCGTTATGGCGCAGCTTTAGCTGTTGGGATATCCTGTGCAGGAACTGGATTAAGTGATGCCATTTCCTTGTTGGAGCCTCTTACATCAGATGTTGTCGACTTCGTGCGCCAGGGTGCTCTCATTGCTATGGCAATGGTCATGATCCAGACTAACGAATCCTTTGATTCTCGTGTTGGAACATTCAGGCGTCAATTGGAGAAGATTATTCTTGACAAACATGAGGACACCATGAGCAAAATGGGCGCTATACTTGCTTCTGGTATTCTAGATGCTGGTGGCAGGAATGTCACAATCAAACTTCTATCAAGGAACAAGCATGATAAGCTCACTGCTGTGGTTGGCCTTGCTGTTTTCAGTCAGTTCTGGTACTGGTATCCTCTCCTTTATTTCATCAGCCTGGCCTTTTCACCAACAGCCTTCATTGGGCTCAATTCTGATCTGAAAGTGCCAAAATTTGAGTTCCTGTCGCATGCGAAACCATCCCTCTTTGAGTATCCAAAGCCGACAACTCAGCAGACTACAACTTCAACAGTTAAGCTGCCAACAGCCATTTTGTCAACATATGCCAAGGCAAAATCTAGGGCAAAGAAGGACGCAGAAAGCAAAGCTAACCAGGAGAAGGCAACGGAAGATGGTTCTGCTTCAGGTAAAGCGGCAAAAGCTCAGGAGAAGGATGCAAATGCAATGCAGGTAAGAATAAGAACAAGTAATGCTGGCTTTGAACATGTATCTAATTGCTTTTACCTTTTCATTTCTCAAAAAAAAAATTGCTTTTACTTTTTCTTTGACATGTTTACATTAAAAAATAATACAAACTTGGCCGAAATGGAATCAGCATGTAACCAAACCTTTGTATTTTGTGTAGTGTATCACCCCAACCAGCCACATTTAGTTTAGTTCATTATCAACTGCCGTTCAGTAAACTAGCATGGTGACTTGCTTGTGATCCACTATCTGATGGAAGCTGCTGTTTTTACATCATCTGCGGAGAACAATATTCAAAGCGTCTACTTTGAATCAACTTCCTTTGTGTGACAAAAGGTGTCTTTGAATTTACTTTCCCCAAAACATGATTCCAGGTTGATGACGCAGCAGAGAAGAAGGCTCCTGAACCCGAACCGAGCTTCCAGATCCTGACGAACCCAGCTCGGGTCATACCTACCCAGGAGAAGTTCATTAAGTTCATCGAGGGCAGCCGATATGTCCCTGTGAAACATGCTCCTTCTGGTTTCATCCTCCTCCAAGACATGCAACCGACCGAGGCTGAGGTCCTTGCGCTTACTGATGCCCCCTCAACTCTGGCGACAAACACCGGCAGCGCTGCAACGGCTGGCCAACAGGGGTCAGGCTCATCTGCCATGGCTGTTGATGACGAGCCGCAGCCACCTCAACCCTTTGAGTACACTTCGTGATGGTAGATCCCTGGATCTGTACCAACGGTCGTTCTACCCCTGTTATACGTTGCTTATTCTTTTTGGAGTATCTAGTGTGCTGAAATTTGTTGTTGGCCGGAAACTTTGTAGAATCATCAGTAGAAAATTTACTGGATGGGAGAAACAGAATGAATGTTCGGAATTTGAGATATCTGCTGGGTCAAGCCCCCGTTTCATGTTTCATATGATGCAATTTCTCCAAGAATTTTCTTAACAATGCTGATATTGCGCCATTTTCCATAGCGGTGGAAATTAGAGATTCTTCCGATTGCCTTTGGTTTGCTTTATTGTAAATATATATTGTTGGTTAATTCAAGGCATGGTAGATGCTTTTGCTGCCCAGGATGCATTTTCTTCATTTGCAGTCACTGGCAGCAGATTCTGAATATCGTCGATTATCATTGGCCATCGCACTTATCGGTAAGTTTTGATAGGGAAAATTACATCGACATTTCGATCCAAAACTTGAATTTGAAATTCGAATTTTAAAAAGGATCCATAAAAACTAAAGGGAAACTAATAGTAGTGGAGTAGTAGCTAAACGTTTGTCACTTTCTTTTCTTAGAAAGCTAGGTACTCTTTAGATTTTTTTTTTACCTTCTTCGTCGAATGGCATCTGCTAAACAATTGTATGTTCGCGGCCCGGCTGCGTGATTTCCCGTGGAAGTACGGCGATTTCGGACGATATTTGCGTCTTCAAATGCCACATGATAATCCAGCTGAACCACAGCCATTTGACCAACAAGCAGCAACCGCGCCTCCTACGAATACGATCGCTCACGCGCGGATCCGCGACGAAGTCCACCGAGGCAAACGAAGCCGTTGCATGCATGCATGCACATTCAAACCTCCCACGGCGCGCGCGTCGCCGCTGGAAATTGTTGGATTAATCCTGCAAGGAGAGACGCGGTTAGTCTAGTTAGTTAATCATGCATGTTCATCGAATAATAGTAATTGCATGGAGCTAATTTGCCGAGCAGCTAGCTAGTTCCACGACTACATCCGTCCATGCAAGATGCAACAATGTTTAAGGTCATGTTCAATGCTAGTCCTAAAATTATAAATCATACTCTTAATTCATTATTTGTCCACTATCAACACATATTTTTTTTTACCGTTCATCCATATTTCTTATTTTAGGTCTAGCAACTAACAATGGGGTGGGTGCGTGGCGCGCGGAGCCCCCCGGTGCTGCAGTCGAAGCTGCTCTGCCTCTCCCTCCTCTACCTCCTCACCACGCTCCCGCTCGCCCTCTACGTCTCCTTCTCCGACCCGGGATTCTCCCTGCGCTGCCTCCTCCTCCCCCCCTCCCGCAGCTCGCCGGCCGCCGCGCCGCCGCTCTTCCGGTACCCACCCGGCTACGGCGAGCACAGCCACGCCCTGCCCACCCCGCGCGCGCTCTGCTCCGACCCCGTCGTCTTCTCAGGTACGCCGATCTTCCCTCCGTATCTCCACTCCCTCTTCGAGCTCGCCGACGACGAACTCTCGCGGCGCTGCCTGACTCTTGATCGAAAGAATGTTTTGGGTTCAGAGATCTTGTGTTCTTGGAGCAGACTACAAGACTGTCCTGAAAGAGATCAATGGCGCCTGCCGCAACCTCTCGGCGTCTGCTCCTGCGCTGCGGTACCAGAATGGCAGGAGGAGCTCGTTCGCCGGGAATCTCTCCGGCGAGGAACGGAGATCGTTCTTCACTCACACTGACAGCAGCGTCGAAATTCCTTGTGGATTCTTCCGGGAGCTCCCCATCAGAGAAGCCGGTGAGCTAGCTCGTTGACCTAATAATAATAACAAATAATAATTTCTAGCACGCAATTAGTATTTCTTTCGAGTCATGATCGTCCCTTGTGATGGAAGCGAGATATATAATAAGTTTTTTTTGTTTGTATGTTTTCATTTATGACATAAATCAAGTTCTTTTTGTTGTGTCTTGGTGTGCAAAAATTGCAATCATCAGGAACAGCATGATTGTTTATTAACGTCGATGGTTTCAGACAGATTGCCCATGGAGAAGTGCAATGGCGTGGTGGTCGCCTCGGCGATCTTGAACGACCACGACAAGATCCGGCAGCCCAGGGGGCTCGGGCCGGAGACGCTCGCCACGGCGTGCTTCTTCATGTTCATCGACGGCCACACCCACAGGGTCCTCGCCGGCCACAAGATCCTCGCCGACGCCGAGCTCGGAGAGGCCGGCACGGTGGTCGGCGCGTGGCGCGTGGTGACGCTGGGCGGCGCCGCCGGCGCCGGCGCCGGCGAGCGGCCGCTCCCCTACGAGAGCCCGGCGATGAACGGCGTCGTCGTGAAGCACCTCCTGCACAGGCTGTTCCCCAACTCCAGGTTCAGCGTGTGGATCGACGGCAAGATGCAGCCCACGGCTGACCCGCTGCTGCTGGTGCACGCGCTCCTCATCGGCAAGGGCGCGGACATGGCGGTCTCGAAGCACCCCTTCAACCTCCACACCATGGAGGAGGCGGCCGCGACGGCGCGGTGGCGCAAGTGGGGCGACGTGGAGGCCATCAGGCTGCAGATGGAGGCGTACTGCAGGAACGGCTTGCAGCCATGGTCCCCTAGCAAGCTTCCATACCCGTCAGGTACGTAATGGGGGACGGAGCAGAATCGCTTGCCTATATTTGATTCTGGTTTGCTGTTTGATCAACCAAAGAAACAGACAGTTCTAGTGCATTAGTGTACTGACATCGACATTTCAGCAATGTCAGTAGGGAAATCGTTTTAGAAAACAAACAATGTCGGTAGGGAAAAAAAAAATACTCCACATTTGTGCAAGATTTTCTTGTGCCTGATCCACCCAGAGATGTGCTTCAAAATTCATACCGATCGGTTAACTTCAAAATTCCGTTTCCACTTCCTATTGAGTTCCCAACTTATCTCTAACAGTTGGTCGTGTTCAAAGATTGGTGTAATGCTCACACCTCTCTCCGTTGGTCTCCTGTAGGATCAAAAGTAGTCTCTAAACCCCAAATACTAGACTTACCAATGTCAGACTTGACCAATCCTCCTGAACTATTAAAGTCAGACCAAATTGATTCTTTAAAAGTCAAACCTGAGTTTAAAATGGTTTTCATTGACGTGGATGCTATATAGCAGTCATGTCATATCTTCATATTTCTCGTTGACATAGGCCATCGCTCCTCCGTGCAGGGTGAGGCGAGCTTGGGGGGCACGACGGGATTGGGGGAGGTGTCGGTGAAGAGGAGAGAGTTTGTCCGGTAGGTGGTGCGTCAAGCCGTCAACGAGCTCGTGGTGGTGCGCGGCGTCGGCAAGCACAGCGGTGCCGACGAGCACTACCAATGCAAGATGACGAGCTGGAGGCAGCAGTGGCCCATGAGAGAGGACAAGCTGGCGATGGTGTTGGCGGCCTCTTCCCACGGGGCGAACGTCGTCCTTGCTCACCCCGGCCTCCTCCCACGGCGCAGATCCCCTCCTCCTCCTCCCCTAGCGCCATCATCCTCCTCCCACGACATCGTTAATATCGCTGATGCCCGACACCGCTGAGCTCATCCACAGCCGTCCTCGGCGCCGTTGAAGTCCTTTACGCTGCGGCCCTGATGTTGCTGGGGTCAATGCCGCCCCAACACCGTTTACAGTGCTACCGCCTTTCCCGCTAATCTAGCGGCCACTCTGAGCCACCTTGATCCCTTTGTTGCCTCAACGCCGAGGGAGAGGAGATCAGAGAGAGTGAGAGTGGGGGGATATTAGAGAGAGTAAAACAGCAGAGAGGATAGAGAGAGAGAGATTAGAGAGATGGTAATGTGGAAGGAGGATATGGCAACCAACTGTCACATAAGTGAATCCTTGTCACATCTATGAAAAATCCCCCAAACCACTCCGTGGACTAGTAAAAGGACCGGTCGAGTCCGATTTTGATGGATGGAGGACCTGACAAGTCCAGTAGTATTTCGGTTCAACAACTAATTTGGTCTAGTAGGCATAGTCCACGGACCATGATAGGACCTTTTCCTTCGCAAAATACTCGCTTGAAGATTCAAGCTAAAAACAATCCAATCCTCTTTCCTCCTTCCCCTAAGCTGGCTTGCACTTGCCGTCGTCGTCGGCGACGACCACAGCTTTGCCGGTGCGTAACCACGGTGACGTGGCCTTGGCACGGGCGCACGTCTTGGTTCGGTGCACACACGGTTCGCCATGGATGGTCACCAGTCAAGAGGGGGAAGAGGACATGATCAAGAGGAGGTGGTTCGGCGCGGGTGATCTCGATGCACAGCCAAGGGTTAGAGATAAGAGTATAAGACTAAAATCTACAAATAGGAGAGAAAAAACCGCTCTATAAAATCTTTGTGCATAAAATTCACGGATCACACACAAAAATACACTAGCATGTCACAACCAACAATGCACACGTTAAGAAATTATGATATGAGATCGCGAGCACTGTACATTTCCTGGCTTGGAATGACGCAGACGTGCCAGACACGGCGATCATCATCCGGAGGCACGGCCTGGCCAGCAACCTCTTCTCCTGCCTTCTGTTCAACGAGCTTGAGGCGTTCAACCCGCGGGACCAGCTCGCCTTCGCCTACGTCCGGGACCAGATGAGCCCCAAGGTGAGCATGAACATGTTCGAGGTCGAGGTGTTCGAGCACATCGCCGTCGAGTACCGGCACAACCTGAAGCGCCGCGGTGGCGGCGGCGGCGGCGGAGGGAATCAGCAGCCGGGGATCAGCAGGATGGCGTCCTCGGGGGACATCGCCGGGAGCAGCTGCGAGAGGTACCTTCTCAAGATGTGGGGGGAGACTACCGAGTAAGGCCTATTTAAATGCAGGATTTCTTTTGAATTTTGCTTCGTTTTCGAAGATTGTGCAGTTGTAAATATGATGGAGAGGGGATTTATTTTTTTGGTAAACACAAGCACACAACTATGAATTTTGGCGAATAAAAATTAGAGAATGTAAAACGGATGTGTCCTGATGAGTACATTTAGGTATTAAGAACGGCATCAAATTTGTCAAACAGCTACGTTGGAAAGACACAAAGATCATTCATCACATCAGGCAGACGTCAGCACTCAATGGAGAAAGCTTTGGTTCAAGGCGATCACAGCACTGTAAGATCAGGTCGATCTGTGAGGTGCTGAAAATCTATTGATCCCTGGATAGCTCGTTCTTGTTCTTGAATTCTTTCCAGGCGTCCATGGCGTTCTTGGACATCTTCTCGATCTCATCGGTGGTGGCCGTCTCCGGAGATAGCATGGTCTCCACTGCCATCATCATGTTGATGACGGCCTCGAGGAAGAAAGTGAAGCATCATTAAGCGCAAGATTAACGGGTGTGCATAACAAAATCTGATTTGAGAAATCGACCTGGTGGAGAGAAGTATGAACAATTAAAGAACAATACCAAGTGCAGGTAAGGCCTGGAGTCACGTTGGTAGCGGCTTGTCAGTTGCTGGCAAACTTCTTTTGCCCTCTGCCATTCTCTCTACACGATTAAACAGAGTGATGACGTTAGTAACAGCGCATCACTTACAGAGCATGGATTGACATTCGCAAATGGAGGAGATGATTGCTTTTGCCTTTCAAGGATTTTCACGCGTGACAAAGCACCAAATCCTGTCTTCGTCTCAAATTATGCCCCGGTTTTTTGAAGAAAAGGCGAGATGCCATATTCATTCAATAGAAGAGGGAAAAGGGGTTATAATGTTTACAGAAGAACACCAAAATTGCGACAACAAAACGACAGGATGAAGGTCTTGTCGTTTACCCATCTAGAAACTACAGCAACGATGGTGCACACTAGGAAAGAAAATCAAAAACAGTGGTTACTACATCGGCGGGCCAAGTTATGCCCCGGTTTGATTTATCATTTCCCGTGACTTCACATTATTATTTGATGAAAATTTGATTTGAAATCGCTGGGGTTCTCAAACAATATTTGAATTAAAGAGAGCGATAAAATTCAATCGCTCTTTGAGATTCAAAGCTTGATCTGGTCTGCTTTTCGATTTCCCATAATTTCACCTCAAAATTCAATAAAACTAATTTCTGAAATTTACACCGAATGAAGTGGACATTAAAAAAGAGAAATCACTAAGGTTCATGAAAAATTGCTCAATTTCTATGAAAAATTGTGACGCGAAAATTGTTTGATTGGATTTGTTTGCGAGATCACTAGGTTTTACAAGAAATTGGCTGACTTTGCGGAAAGTCACTCAAGAATTTTTTTTTTCCGCTTTTTCATATTTTTAAAATTCAATTTTTTCCCTAGTTTTTTGGATTAGTCTTCCATTCCCATTCCGCGATGTTTTGCTGATTTCCCTTGGGATTTAAAACTATCCCACTTCCACTTGAGCTCCAATCTAGGAGCAAGATCGATCTTTGTCCGACTTGCATGTAATGATAATGTAAATGTGTGTACATGTACATGTACATGTTACATGTACGTGAAATGCACAATCAGAAATGAGAGACGTGAGGGCTCACCTGATTGATCAGTACGTCAGTGAGCAGCAGGCCGAGGTCGAGCCTCCTTTCGGAGTCGCGCGACGCCGACCACTCCTTCTGCAGCAGACTCGTCAGCTTCCCCCTGTCGCCGATGTGCTGCGCGCGACAGAAACACACCCTTGAATGGTCACACGGATCAACTCCATGGCCATGCATGCGCGTAGAGAGATGAGGGGTCGAAGAGACCGAGACCTACCTCCTTGGTGACTTGCTCGAAGACGAGGTCCATGAGCGTGGCGCGGTCCCTTGGCGCGTCCTCGCGCCGGAACAGCGAGTCCGACAGCGCGTCCACGCTCATCCTCATCGCCGCCGCCGCCGCCGCGGGGCTGCCCCGCTGATCCACGGAGACGGAGGCCCGGGACGCGCCGTCGGCGACGGCGTTCAGGGCGCACACCGCCGGCGGCGGCAGGACGACGGGGCCGCCGCCGCCGCCGCGCTGCGCCCACGACGCCCCGCCCAGGGCAAGCGCCAGCGCCACGCCGGCGCCCACACGCAGCGCGGCCCTAGGCAGCGGCGCCGCCCATCCTCCCTTCTTGGCCGGACACTGCGGCGCCGGCGCCGGAGCCTGGGCGCGCACAGCGCGAGCTCTCCGGTGGTGTTGCGGCCGAGCGCGGCCGCGGCGGCGGCAGGGAGCGGCACGCGCTCCGGCGACGGTGGCATGCAACGCGCAGAGCGAGGACTCCATGCGTTTCGCTCAGCTCGATCGGTTGCAGCTAATAGGCAATAGCTTGTCTCTTTTGATCTTATCATTCGGATGTTCGTACCATGTTTCTGCATGCATGGTGCTTTGCTTTGTTTTTTTGGCAATGGTGCTTTACGCTTTTTGCTGCCACAAGCAACGCATCCAGTGCGTTTTTTCTTTAGGTAAAGTTATGATTAACCTAGGATCTAAATCCTTCTAGTATATTTAAGTTTTAGGCCCAAATCTCGTACTTAACTGGCCCTAATACTGCAGCACTATGTTTGGGAGTAAAATAGAAGAGGAAAAAAAATATAAAACCGTTTAGAGGTCGTGAAATAGAACCAAAATTGAATAGTAGGTAAATGGTGTCGGGATAAAGCCAGAGACAGACATGCCACTATTCATGGGTGTTTGGAAGAATACCCACTATTTTTTTAGAAAATAATTTAGCATGTATATCAGGTTTACAGGTATGAATATATTAGATGGATCAGATTTACATATTCCCGACAGCACATAGAGCCTGGTCGACCATTCCAATGTATTAAGGCCGATTCGGCTAGCAGCAAACCGAGGCGTGGCAGCAAGAGAGCAAAGCCTATCAGCCCATTGGGTTAATTGGGTCAGACAACCCACCACCACCGGACACTAGCGGTCGGGTCCAGACACTAGGCTGCGCCTAGCTAGCCTCCCGCTCCCCCTGCCCCTCCAGGTCAGGCAGTGCGACTACCCTAACTGCTGCCTCCCCTCTAGCAATGTGTCCCGCCGACCGTCGCCTCCCCACCTCGATCTACTCAGTCTGTTGTGGACTTGTGGTGCTACCTCGACGGTTCCGGCGCCTCGTGGCCTCGCCCAACACCTGTCACCTATCTGTGCGTGGCCCGCCGCACCACCTCCCTATGTGGCTCCGTGTCTATTCGTTCGCTGCTTATATGAAAGAAAACTTATTTAAGCTTGTTTCGTTTCATTCAAACGATTTCTTGAGCACGAATGTCGGTGTCTGGGAATCGCGCTCCTGAAGAGCGGCGGGTCCACGGACCGGCAGACGAGTTTGTAGTTGGTGTGAGGCCCAACGACAACCCTTCTCAGCAGCTCGGGCGGCGGCCGAGCCTACAGGGGCTCAGGCCGCGCGGTCTTCCCGGACTAAGCCTGGTGCGATCTGGTGATCTGAGCACGGATTCTTCGTACAATGGGGAGACGGAGGGGAATAATGCAAACTGTAAAGGCACAAACGATTTATCCTGGTTCGAGCCCCCACTGCCGGGTAATAGCTCTACTCCAGTCTTGTTGATTATAGGGTGGAAGACAATACAGAGGTGCCGAGATCGGGCTTGGAGGCGCCGATTCCGAGCTTACAAGGACGATGGCTAGAGGCTAAGGCTACTCCTCAGGAAACTCTAGATACGGGTGTTGCTTGTGCTTGGATCAGGTGGAATCGGGTCGGGGATCTCGAGTGTTCAGTTGGCCGTCCTTTCCAATGCCCAGGAATCCTCCTTTTATAGGCGCTGTGGTCCGCCCGAGGCTGATACGACAGGCCCCGCGCTGGTCTTTGTTTTAGTGGCGAGGTTCTTGTCCCGTTCTAGGGTCCT
>SPJY01009798.1:854522-910601 GCA_005191435.1 Raddia distichophylla | reverse complement strand
ACGGCGGCGACCCGAGGCACGTCGGCGATGCCCAGAAGAACACCGGCGACGGCTACTAGCTTATGTATGCCCAAGATTCGTGAGATTTTTGCTTGGATTTTGCCCGAATCGAAATTAGGGTTCATCAAAATTTGGGGGTTTTCCAATTTGGTATTTTTCCCATGAAATTGGACCTTTTCTAATCCTCTTCCACCCGAAATTATTTGCAAAATTCAATCGGCATAGCCGATAATAAGCTTTTAGGGTTTCGGGTTAGGGGGGAAATAGGAATTTTCACCCGATCTTAAAGAATTTGCCTCTGATTCGTTTTCCCCTCCTTCTAAATGCTTACCCGAGACCAAAAAAACATTAATCCGAAAACAAGATCATTAACCCGACGGCTAAGCAGAGAGCTAAAACATTATTAGGGTTTAATTAAGGGCTAATACTGCTCTGATACCAAATGTTAGTTCTTAAAACGTAATGCGGAAGACTTAAACAAGATCTTAGCCCAAAGATTAAACACCAAAAGCAAACCGGTTAGGGTTCCTCTTACTGTTGCTTGAGTTCGCCATCGGGATAGACAGAGTTCCTTGCTAATGAGCTGGGTCGACGGAGAGGGCTCGGTGCAGAGAGGCCGTAGAGGTCGCAGGGAGATGGAGGCAGTGGAGACCTCGCCGGTGACGGCCTTCCCAGTGCTTCAGCGCCTCCCAGATCGGATAGGGATTAGGGGTTGTTAGGGGTTGAGCTAATCACGATTAACCGCTAATCCGTGACTAACAACCTACTTATACGGCGCTGTGCAGCAGGGGGCCGCACCAAAGGTTGGTTAGAGCGCCCCCGATCAGGGCGCTAGTGGGCGGTTAGCCCCTTAGGACTCGGTCTTGGTGGTTAGCCACCGAGATCATATCCAACAGTATATATCCAATATAAGTTTTTTTAACTGAAGGACAAGAGCTCTGTCATTTAAAAAGAAGAGAGTGCAAACACCAACCAAACACCACGGTGCTCGGTTTCACCAATAGAGAAAAAAAAGACACTCGCACCGGCCACACACCAGAAACCAAGCACAAAAACTAGAAGGGTAAGTTATCACTCTAGTCTAAGCGTCAATGGTAGCCCACAAGTCTCCCGCTGAGTGTAAGAGAAGCTCCAAAGAAGAAGGCGAGAACAAGCACAAGCACATAAAGCGTCATCAATGGCGGTTTGGATGGAAGCCATTCGCTCTTGCGGCTTGGTGCCCTTGCCTTCCTTGAAACAGAGTTGAAGGGAATTGGGGCCTTGACGAGTTTGGTAATGGTGGAAGGGAAGACCTGCAATGATAGGTTTAACGGTTCAACACTTTGCGAGTGTTGGACCTCTTGGTGTGTCGCGGGAGGTGTCGACGGTTGAGATATCGATCTCAAGTCAACTAAGGTTTTTGAAAAAGGGAGATAGAAGACTTGCCGAGCAAGGCGAACAGCAGTCAACGAGCAACAGGGAGACTCAGGGTTTTTATCCTAGTTCAGGCCTCTCGAGAGAGATAATAGCCCTACGTCCAGCCTTTCTTTATATCAAAGAGGATTACAAGGAGAAACTCGACGAGACGAACAAGTCTCGGCAGGATTATGGGTGTACAAGAGGTAGTATGCAAGGAACTTTTGCACGTCTAAGTCATGCCCCCTACACGCCGTAGGGGCTCGGTTTATATAGTGTTAAACAACTGACCTACCGGGAGATAATCGGGCCGGGCTAACTACGAGACCGTAACGAACTCGTACCGTGCCAAATACATCTCACGGTAGATAAGGTATACTCCAATTCTTGGGGATCACGACGTCTGCTCCAATCCGAAAAACCACGTCCGGGTCTTCACGTAACCGTGCTGAACTCTTGTTCAAGTAGGACTCAAACAGGAATCCTAGGCCGTTACGCACCGTGCCAGCCAGGAAGCTGTTCGGCAAGATGCATATGGGCCTGAAAGAGCCCTCTAGGGATCCAGGCCCTGGAGGCTGTTCGATTGGGCCGTCAGGGAGTGGGCCATGGCAATGGGCCGTGATTTTATCCCCTGACAGCTAGTCCTCGAGACTCAAGTGGAAGGACTTACTAGAGTGGGGTCTTCCTCTTGAGACTCAAAGTCACAAAGAAGGTAATTTCCCTGCTACAAAGACGTGCAACAGGTGACCGAACAGGTTATGGCTCAGCCGAACAAATATTGTTCGGGACCGAACAAAACCCGCCCAGTGCCGAGCAACTCTGTTGCGTCGAACAGGGAAACACATCTGTCCGAGCAGAGCACTCGAGCCTTAAGTGAGATGAATCATCTCCTTGACGCTGAATGTCATCAAGGAGGGATCGGATTCTTGGTAGTGAAAAGCGTACCACCGCATCAGGTAAGATTAGATCTTCCGGAAGAATGAACATAGCAAGTCGCGAGATGGACTCGTGTTGCCGCATCCAGGTATGAAGATATCCAGGAAAGCATGAACGGAAAATAGGTGAATCACCTCTCGGGCTAGAACTTGTCCGAGGAAATAGAGATTGCGCTCTCGAGCGAATGTCGTGCTCAGGAGCGAAGGTGATGTGCCCCAGACGTAGATCGTGTGCTAGGAGCAGACAATGCATACGAGGGGGAAGGTGACCCAGTCCCTGAGCGTAGAGCTCGTCAAAGGAACCAGGTAAAGAGATCCAGTCCCTAAACGCGGAGCTTGTTAAAGGGACCAGAAAGTGCGACCAGGTGAAAATGTACCCGGTAGGAGACCATCCAGTCCCTGAGCGCGGAGCTCGTCGCGGGGACCAAACGCACTTTCCGGGCGAAGAGCTGCCCGATGCGAGGTGATCCAGTCCCCGAGCACGGAGCTCGTCGCGGGGACTAGACGCGCGCTCCGGGCGAAGAGCTGCCCGATGCAAGGTGATCCAGTTCCCGAGCACGGAGTTCGTCGCGGCGGCGAAGAGCTGCCCGGCGCGAGGTAAATCACAACCCAATGCAGTCAGAGCCGCAAGAGAACGTGTGAAATCAACGCTTTACCCATGACGTATTCCTTGCGACAGTGTAAGCGTTGTCTTGGTAAGTGCAGAACCAACGCTTGGAGTGCCCATTGCAATAAGAATCGGCTTACGATAGGCTTGCCCGTTGCGATGAGAATCGGCTTATGGTGGGCAGAATTTCGTTGGTGGCGCACTACCTTGACTTAGCCAAACTGTGAAGGTCAGTGCCGGGCAAAGGTAAGAAATCGTACGCGGGTGAAGTGAATCAGTCTCCGGGCATGCGCTGAGCGTGCCCGGAAAAAAATGGATGCAGACATTGATTTTGGTGGGAAAGCCTGTAACCTCGCCGCGACCATCACCTGCGTCTGACGTTCCCCGTTTCTGAATTTCCTGCAGAAGACAAACAAGAAACTAGCCAGCAAGAGGAAAAAGAGAGCAAGGACAGGCTCTAAAAAGAGCGAAGCGAGTTTTGGAAAACACGCTAAAGACGACCTACCCGCACAAGACATAATTTTTTTTGGGTACATCCCCGGATAGCGTTAGTGTCACCTCGGCGAATGCGGAACCGACGCTAGGAGTGCCCTTTGCGATGAGAATCGGCTTACGGATGGGCATGCCCGTTGCGATGAGAATCGGCTTACGGTGGGCAGGACTTCGTTGGTGGTGCATTGCTCCGGATTACCGTGCCAGGAAGAACGTAGCATGTATAAAAAAGACGTGTGCAGGCAAGTGCAGCCCCGCTGTGGCTAAGACCGCTAACCAGGAAGGCAATCGGGACCTTAGCCGCAGGCAAGACGAGCGAGGCGAAATTTTATCCGGGCACGGACCCGTGTAGCGTTGGTGTCACCTTGACGGGTGCGGAACCAACGCCAGAAGTGCCCGTTGCGATGAGAATCGGTTTACGGTGGGCATGCCCGTTGCGATGAGAATCGGCTTACGATGGGCAGAACTCCCTCGGTGGTGCACCGCTTCGGTTAACCGGAGCTGTACAGGTCGTTGCCAGATAAAAAGACATGCTCGCACGTGGGGAACGCTACGGGAGCGAAAGACCGGGCTGGTTTGTCCCTTTATTAGCCGGGCAGGGGTACAGAGACGACCCTGGGTTCATAAAGAGCCAAACGCGGACCCGAACAACGAGGTTTAAGGAAACCAGCGCTAAGGAAATGAATTGAAAAACTGGAAACGTACCGGGGTTGCTGAAATTCGCGTGCATGTACTGGACGCCAACTTATTTCGCAGATTCCCGCTGATCCGAAAAGAGTTTTGAGGTGGGACCAGATCCGTTAGAAAGCTTATCGCGTCTGCTTTCCGTGAAGTGGTAGAACGTCCGAAACAAAGGTCGTTTGTGGCCGGGGCCCTCGTTTTAGTGCGGACTGGTCAGGAGGGTCGCGAATTTTGAGGTCGCGAGCTTGCTGACGGCCTGGTAGAGACGGCCGAGCAGAATTGACCTGCTCGATCTCGTCGGCCGCCGCGCAATCGAGATCGAAGGGATCGATCCGATCTGACAGGGGATGTGACATCCTGCCCTTCTGAGTCATAGCCCTCAGGATGAGTTTCCTGGTCGCTGAATGAGTTCGACATGCTCGAACAGGCTTGATCTAATAATCCCCACGGACGGCGCCAACTGTCGACGGTTGAGATATCGATCTCAAGTCAACTAAGGTTCTTGAAAAAGGGAGATAGAAGACTTGCCGAGCAAGGCGAACAGCAATCAACGAGCAACAGGGAGACTCAGGGTTTTTATCCTGTTTCAGGCCTCTCGAGAGAGATAATAGTCCTAGAAACTCGACGAGACGAACAAGTCTCGGCGGGATTATGGGTGTATAAGAGGTAGTATGCAAGGAACTTTTACACGTCTAAGTCATGCCCCCTACACGCCGTAGGGGCTCGGTTTATATAGTGTTAAACAACCGACCTACCGGGAGATAATCGGGCCGGGCTAACTACGAGACCGTAACGAACTCGTACCGTGCCAAATACATCTCACGATAGATAAGGTATACTCCAATTCTTGGGGATCACGACATCTGCTCCAATCCAGAAAACCACGTTCGGATCTTCACGTAGCCGTGCTGAATTCTTGTTCGAGTAGGACTCAAACATGAATCTTAGGCCGTTACGCACCGTGCCAGCCAGGAAGCTGTTCGGCAGGATGCATATGGGCCTGAAAGAGCTCTCTAGGGATCCAGGCCCTAGGAGGCTGTTCGATTGGGCCGTCAGGGAGTGGACCATGGCAATGGGCCGTGATTTTATCCCCGATAGGAGGGGTGGGCTCTTTTAGCCCCAACAATCAACATATTAGGCTATCCACTTCCTCTTCCCTACCCTGCAAGGTATTGTTGTCCTATAGAGGCTCTAGCTGGGGGCAAACTTCGTGCCCTAATAAGTTTGCCTAGCTATCTTCAAGTTTTAAGCCCATCAAGTGCTCTGCTTTCTCCTCCTGACCATGATTGAGGTTGCCTTGGAAAGACTTCAGCTGAATAACGGAGGATTGGGCCAAACATTGCTCGAGCGGCATCGGGTCAACCCAAGCGGTATTGCAATCGTGGCAGGCAGCCGACCAGTGGAGATCAGACTCCAAATCAACAAGTATTGTGAGGGTGCACCGTCTCGTGAGGGAGTGGTCTCGGTGTGGTGATCTCGACCATTTCTTCCTCGATTCCCCTCCTCTTGTCTGCTACCTTGCCATTGATGGGCTGTCGTGGGGCGAGTACGTACTTGGTGGAAGGCGGCACCCAACATGTAATGGACGTTGCTGCCGTCGAGAATCTGGAAAAAGTGATCTGCTTCTTCTAAGGTTGTCTGGCCTAAAGGGCTCACCAAGGTACATCGGGTTGAACCCATCGAACCATCACAACTGCCAGTCAAACTCGAAGGAATTGGAGTACAGGCCTATTTGCCTATTGCTGGTCTACTAGGCCCAAAGTCTTAACACCAAGTCGAGGTGCACAAAGACACTGTAGAAGTTGATCGTTGGTTGGAGGGATTCATCAATTGGTAGCCTTGTGACAACAACTCGACGTCGAGAAACGTCCCCAATCTCCACCTAGATGAATCTGGGGACGTCGAGAAACGTCCCGAATGTTCACCGAACAAATTCTTCCCCACCTCTACATGCGGGAGGGGCCCAAATCTATAGAGGGGAAGGAGAAAAGCTTCGTGGAAGCACAGTAGAAGGGGGAGACAAACTCCGATAGATCTGGATTTTGGAGACAGATGTGGGACCGAAGGAGAGGTTGGCAAGCTATGAGGAGGTGCAACATGATGCAGGCTAGCGCTGACGGTGAGGTGGCTCAACCGGCGGTAGATGGTAGGGGCGCTGGGGAGGCAACGAAGGTGGTCGGTTGAGGCATGGAGTCGCCTAGCGAGGGAACGACATGGCTCCGAGAAAGCGAATAATGGATCGTTTGTGCACTACATAACTATCACTAGCTGTTTTAAATTGAAGAACCGGTAGTGACACTTTCACTAGCGGTTCGTTGCATTAATCGCCAGTCGCCAGTGATATAGTGATACCTTTACTAGCGGACAATACCAGACCCACCAGTGAGTATTTTACTGGCGGTTCATACATAGACCCGCTAGCGATGGTGAAAATATCACCATCGGATCTTATCACTATTGGTTTTTTTGGAGATCAAACGCGAGGTAGGGTGGGGGCATCACTAGCAATTTTAACTTCTTTCGACAGAGACTTATAGGCTGTTTGGTTGCCTGCATCCAAGGAGTTTTGCATCTAGAGATACAAAACTAGGGTGTTTGGTTGTCTTCTCACCCATCTGAACCAGGCTCTTCAGATGCAATTAACCCCTACGGGCCAGGCTCTGGAGATACGACCAAATTGGGTGTTTCCCCAAAGCCAGACTCCGCGGATGCAGCAACAACCACGTGCGCGACATATTTGATTTATTTATTTGCTATATCTTTTGATTAATATTTTTGATTACCGAACCGATTTCAAAAATAGGTTATTGATATTTTTTCGAACAAAACAAGACCACACTTGCCATATAAATTTTAAAAGTTTAAAATTTTTGTTTTTGAATTTATTTATTTATGAGACTTTCTTTTGAATATTTTTATTTTCGTAATTGATTTTTTTATTTTAATTTTCTAGAATTTATTTTTTTAATATGTTTCATCCCTCTTTTGAATTTCTCCATGCCATTCTCTCCTTAGTGCAGTCAACCAAACAACATATCTACGCAGCCTGTACAATATCATACACCTAACCAAACAACAACCATTTGCATCATCTCAGCCTGACTCCAACCAGCCTGGCTCGGCTCATACAGCCTGGTTCAACTGAGAAGGCAACCAAACAGCCTATTAGACAAGCATTTCTATAGTAGTAAACCCTATTAGGCCCTCCATAAGGCTGTCTCCAACAGTATTCCCTAAATTTGATCCCTTATAGCCTCATATATAGGCTTCCTTTTAAAAAAATTCTCTCCCTATACTTCTCATATCTCCAACAGTGTTCTTTACATGGAGAATTGTATAGGAGAAGGAGAGTGAATCCATACATATAAGGGAATTGAGAGAAATTCTCTATTTTAGGTAACGGAATAAGGAACGTTGTTGAAGCACGCAAGAAAAGAATAGTCTCCTATTTTAGAGTAGAGGGTGTTTTAGGGAAGCCTGTTGGACATATTCGATGGACCTCGATTAGAGTCTCGTCAACCTCGTCATCTTTTTTTTTATCATAGTTAATACAAGTTCAAACCAACGGAAGAAATGTTGTAACCGAAAAGTTATTGTCCTAACAACAGACCAAATATCCTCATATATACATAGTGAAGTACGCGTAATATATGAAATATTTTGTTTGCAACTGTGCGAGCGATAAGCAAGGGTTTTTTTCCGACGAAATTTCAGGAATTTTGGATTTTTCGCCAGCAACCGAAACGAAAACGAAAATTTTGAATTCAAAAGATTTGATCAGATTTGAGACTTGCGCATAAAAATAAGGCATAATTATTTCTTTACAAGACCCTCTTGTAGCCTAGTGGGTAGTGCTTATTGAAACATGAAAGAGGTGCATGGTTCAAATTTTAGGTTCAATCAACCCTTTTTTAAAAAAATTCAAATTCTCTATTTTTATTACGCCGAAATTTCAGATATTTCGTCAGCCACAGAAATTTTTTCAATACTGAAATTCAAATCCTGGCGATAAGGTATTCACGGGTTATCCACCGTATCTTCCTCTGAATAGCGTCGCTATACAGCCAAACAGATCATGTGCGCGACTGCAGAACCCATACAGCAGAACAGCACTTGCTTTCAAGGCGTCGACCCCGTTTCTCCTAGCTACAACCTAGCTATCTCCTATCCGCCACAACCCGGCCAGACGCCAAATATACGCCGTACAAGTAAGTAAGTAACCTTGCTCGCTATCTCTAGCTAAGCTAGCAGCTGCTCCCAAAAGCAGCTCCACACGACGACTTGACCTCCGAAAAGAAAACAGCACACACGCATGCATACATATGCATTTGTCCAAGCATGCAGCCGATCGCAGCCAAAACTTCGCCATCCAAGGCTTCAAACTTCCTATAGTCCTATACTCCTATTTAGGATCCTCATATCCCTTATAATTCTTCTAACTATTAAAAAGATGACTGTTCTTCTGCCTTTTAATTTGCTAAAAAAAATTTGATCATGCACTGAGGTATGGGATTCCATTCCCAAACCGCTGACTCGCCGCCGTCCCTATCGCTGCTGTCGGGCTCGTCCCGTCTACTTGCCAAGTAGCCCCCGTCGCTCCATCCATGTCCGATGCCTCGCCCAGATCTCCCTAGCATCTCACCCCAAGTCACCAGCAAGCAGCAGGCGTGTTCTAGCGAGTTGACTCGCGCTTCGTGCGACTTTGCGTGAGATCGAGCCGCTTTTCGACCGCGGAAGTGTTTCCGTCAGGATCGAGACGGACGGCGATGATCGCAGGCGTGCGGCGACGGCGAGAGCGAGGCTGGTTGCTGCACAAGTGAACCTGGTCGGGTCGTCTATGCAGAGCTCAGTGTTTGATCAGAGCAGAGAGCTCACCGTCGCTGATGTGGAAATTTGGGAGGTTTCACATTGTGATCATGGACGTACGGCATGCTCATTTGCTCGCTTGGGTGGTGGCTTGGTGCCATATGATTGCCGTACTCTCGTCCGCTCGCTCGTGTTGTTCGAACTCGTTTCGGTTTCATTCGTCTGCGGGAGGCAAACGCCAAATAGTACGTACGTACTAGCTGATGGATGAGCCTGGCCTAGGTCGGCAGCTTAGCATTGATCGGGCTAAAGTGGTTCGCCGGAGCCACGAGACTGATCACAAGGATCAGCAGCTTCAGCTGGTTTCTAGGAGTGTAAAATAGATTAGTAATTGTATAATACTCCCTCGCTGGTTTTTTATTTATCGTTGTTGGCTTTTACACATACACTTTGACCATTCGTCTTATTCAAAAAACTATTTAAATATTTTTTTTGTGTTATGCTTTGTTTTATCATTAAAATACTTTAAACATGACTTAATTTTTTTGCATATTCGCACTAAATTTTTGAATAAGACGAATGGTCAAAAGACATGTTCAAAAGTTAACGGCGACAAATAAAAAACAACGAAGTTGAGTAGATTATTGGGCGTCAACCGAACGTGTCTAACTGCCAAGATGAGGATGTGTCGGGCAAAAGCTTTGCAAGCTTGCACTTGGACCGGAGGTGGCGCCATCTTCGGCATCGTTACCTCCTTGGTGGCACATCGTTGGCATTCCCTAATCTTAGGGTGAAAACTCAGTTCGTGGACAGGTGATGACATTGACCTTATCGTCATCTTCCTTGTTAAAGGCGTCATGGTGGTCCTCTTGTGCTGCTCTTGCTTGGTGGCGGAGCCAGGGCCCGGTGACCCCTGGCTCGTGCCCGGGCTCTCGGCCCGCTAAGAAATTGTTCCCTGTGTAATTGCATAGAAAAATTAGCCACTAACCTAGGCGTGGATGGTCCAAAATGGACAAACATGAGAGTGTAAGTTAGGCTATGCCCAGACTATCCAAAATTCCCGGCTCCGCCACTGCTCTTGCTCCAAAGAATCTCTTTTCTAGTAGCCGTTTGTCGCTCGAGTGGTGGTTTGTTGCTTTGGATAGTGTTGGCGATGTTGTGCCATGTTGGTTGTTATTCTCGCCAGTTATAACCGGCCGTTGTGGTGGGTGTCTTTTCAACGGGTGGCAACATTTGAGCTGCGGTGTGGTTTAGTTTTAGGTAGGTTGGCGACGTTGAGCTATGGTGCATTTTAGTGCTCGGCATCGTGTTGTTATTTTTATCTTTTTCTGTATTTTTCTCCTATTTGAATGAATTGATGGAGCTCCTACCGTTTGATTTAATAAAAGTGACTTATGCTTATTTGGCTAGAGTTTAATTTTTAAGTCAAAGAAATTCAAAATTTCTAGCCCTGCAACATTGTGTGGTACCGTGCGAAGATGATGACATCGTCATCATGATACAAAGACAACATGTGGTGCAACGATGAAGGAACCATCCCTACAAGGGGTTGCTTTTAAATTTGGAATGTTAAGGTCGAGCACGAACAACTTGCGAGCTTTTACAAGCCTGAGTAAGCAAACTTTCAAGCTCGGTCATCCGAGTGAGCCGAACCACTAGCAAGCAAAATAAGCCTAAAACTAAACGAGCTTAGCTCGTTTAAACTCGACTTTTTTTGCGCTAGTTAATACCTGTACATGGAGAACTGATTTACTGAAGTAAATAAACGATAAATAACACGTGGAAGGAGGTTAAAGCCCTTGGTAGGCTGCTTGGTTACGCGTGGTTGTGTGACGTGCCCTGCTATGATCCAGTGACATCAGGCCCCGAGCCGAGACGACCAAAGTAGTTCCCAACGAAAAGGGAAGCTTGGCATGTTAGTTTTGACCCGGGGCAGCCTTGCCCCATTCTTTTATCCCGTTCGAGCCCACCGTGGCTACCGAACTCGACCTAAACTCCTAACCAGATGCACGTCACCAAATCAAGCCCTAAATTATTGCGTCGTTCCGGAGAGGATAGGAGTATAGGACGTTGTGCAGCTACAGCTCATAAAGCTAGCTAATCAGTAGGGCCAGTTCGGTTGATCCCAATCTTAATTTGGGTCAAGTACTGTGCACTTGAGGACCAGCTTTAGGGAAACCAAATTGACACCAGTAGCTGCAGGTACGGACCATGGAATGGCAAGAGCATGCGTAGGAATTTTTGTTGAATTTAAAGGGTGTCGGTCGTGGTGCTCCTCCATGGATCATGGTTGACAACTACCGCCAATGTGTTCCATAAAGACGAATATATATCGATTGAAATGATGTACGTGATTTAAGAAAGCCCGATAAATCGACCATCTACTAAAGGAAAAAAACAAATCTTGACAGTTCAAATCATCTAAAACTGTTGAGACAATCCATTATTGATGGCCGACCGTCTAGTCTACATCATCCAGACCATAGCTTCTCTCGGCGGCCTAACCATCAAGACATGTACTCTCAACGACCAGTAAATAAACGGTCGAAACTTGTTGACTAGGCGGTCGTTACGGGGAATGATGGATCAACTCCTCTCTCTCGACGAGCTGTCATTGGCGGTCGAGAGAACTCCAAGCAGTGGCATCCAAACCAAAGGACTGGGCAATTGTGTTTTTGGGTTGCACTCTCAACGGCTCGTTGGTGGCCGTCGAAAATTTACTGGATTAAGGTTTTCCACAGCCCTTTTGCTACCATCACATTTTCGACGCGCACTGCTAAACCGTCGAGAGGTTCAATAACGCAAAAAAGGAGAATTCAGAAAGCTCACAAATTTACACCAGTTGCAACTGCACAACCTACGAACCTAACATTTTATCACCATATGTCATACATCTCACATGCACATCACACAATGTACAGCACATATATATGTCCATAATCACATCACATGCACAATTTCACATATAGTTATACTTATATTATAGCTCTTCACATGCACATACATCACACCTGTTCGAAGTTCACATACATGCACATGCATACATCACATATAAGTTCATATGTCGTCCAAATATCAAATTTCCCTCAACGGCAAAGCTAAAGTGTATTTTGTCACCTCTCGACTAAGGTAGGCTCGGTGGGGGCGTATCGAAGAAGGTGGAGACCATGTCAATGTCCTGGCTCTCCGATGCGTCGTCATCGTGCTAGAACTTGTCCACCTAGGCTACAACAGGAGACGCCAAACCCAGCCCCTAACAATCCGATGCAACATATTTAGCACATGTGTGGTGCAGAAACTTGGTTATGAACAATTATAAAGATTGGTACACTTACCGCATCTGGCGTGGTGGCCTGCCAGGGATGTACAACGTCAACCTTGACAGGAGAGGTAGGATGGCCCCATCGTCCACTTGAAGACCCCGTCTACTCAATAGGAGAAATATTAAATTTATATAATTAAATGTGAGAACCCAAATGCCGCGAGTTGGAAATATTACCACATACCCCATATGCTCGCTCTAGCGCTAGGATCTTAGCGTGCCACTCCTCATTCTCCCTCCGACACTCCTCCTCCATGGTCCTATGGCTGGCCTATATCATGTCCTCGTGATGTTTCCGAGCCAGGGATGCAGGACCTAGCGCGTTTGCGAAGGGGAAATACCCCCGCTGCACCCAGTAGTATGGTTGTCGTGTATGACAACTATGTTTTTAAATCTCCTAAGGCATGTAGGTTTAGATATGATGCACTACTACGGTAGATTGTCTTATGCATCACGCGTGCCATTGCTTGTATGTGGTAATCTGAATTTTTATTATTTAATATCCGGTTCTCTAGATTAACAAGTTAAATGAATTATGCTTCCGCCGTCTGGAATGGCTTAAGCCGTGCCCGCTGGCTTTCGCCATACGACGTGGAGAAAACCGTGCTAACTACATCGGATTCCCGCTTGCTGCTGCGTTGAACTGCGTGCCATTGCAGACTGTGCACCATTCAACCGTGTTCCTGATTGCCCCGATTCCGGCTCGTTGCAAATCATTCATGGGCTGGCGTGAGCTGTAAAAAGACGCAGCTGGTGTCTGGTCATTCGTTGTCTATCACGTACCCGTCTTTTTCTGTCTGCCACGAGTATTCAGAAACATTTAAATAAAAATTGCGAAAGTATTAAATGGTAGAGAAGACGATTTTATTACGATGTAATCCGAATTTTTATTATTTAATCTTCGGTTCTCTAAAACCATAAACCATTTACTTGCTACGACACAAAAAATATTCATCAGATCTTAGAGAAAAGCCCTGCAAAGTCCTAAAAATATTTTTTCTACAAATAAATTTAATGGTCTATGCAAAAATAACAAAAATTACAATCCGAACAAAAACGGAAACTAAAATGGGCATAAAATGATACAACACTATCTAAACTCATTTTCAACGGTTGAGCGGGAAAATTATTAAACATTTCTCTCGTTTTCAGCGCATTCACTATCGTTTTCGGGGCCGCAGCAGAGAATCGGTCGGCGCCCGCGCGGGCTAGCGACGTGGCGGTACGCCGTTGTTTCCGCCACGCGGGGCGGCGAAATCCACTGGCTTTTGCCACCCGCGGTGGCGGAAGCCGAGCTTTTGCCGTCCCCGGTGGCGGAAGCCGGCTTTTGCCGTCCCCGGTGGCGGAAGCCGAGCACATTTCGGCAATACTCAACTCCTGCGACATACTTTCCCAATTTTCATTTAAATGTGTATTATTCAACCAATTTTTCCAGCTACCAAGTACCAACAGGGCTACAGCCTACAGCCCCGTAGGGCGGGAGAACAGAACTGGGGGGCTCCACCGCCGCAACCGCACCGCACGCCCCTCTCGCCTCCGTCCGCAACCACCACCCCACCCCACCCCAACTCCAACCCGCACCCACCCGCGCGCGCGCGCGCGCGCCCCGCGTCAAACTCACGACATGCCGCCGAGTCAATGCAGCGAGAAAAAGAACACACCACAACACAGTTACCCCTCGACGCCGCCAAGCTCCCTCCCGCGCGCGCGCTCCCGGCATATATACCGCACCTTCCCCGCGCCTCCCCGTGTCTACCCCTCCCCTCTCCTCCCTCGCTATCCCCAGCAACGGAGAGCCGACGCCGACGCCGACGCCTCGCCGACGCGCGCCGACGTGCCTTCTTGCGATCGGATCGGCGGCGAGAGATGGGGAGGTCGCCGTGCTGCGAGAAGGCGCACACGAACAAGGGCGCGTGGACCAAGGAGGAGGACCAGCGGCTGGTGGCGTACATCAGGGCAAACGGGGAGGGGTGCTGGCGCTCGCTGCCCAAGGCGGCGGGGCTGCTGCGCTGCGGCAAGAGCTGCCGCCTCCGGTGGATGAACTACCTCCGCCCCGACCTCAAGCGCGGCAACTTCTCCGACGGCGAGGACGAGCTCATCGTCCGCCTCCACAGCCTCCTCGGCAACAAGTAAGCCGTCGCTGTATCGTCGAACACCTCGTCGGCGTGAGAATATCTGCGCGTGTTCTTGGGCTTCTTTTGCCCGCAGGCGCTCAACTCTGGTGGCTTGTTCTTGCAGGTGGTCTCTGATCGCCGGGCAGCTGCCGGGCAGGACGGACAACGAGATCAAGAATTACTGGAACACGCACATCAAGCGCAAGCTCCTCGCCCGCGGCGTCGACCCGCAGACGCACCGCTCGCTGCTCGGCGGAAACGCCGACGCCTCCAGCAACGCGACGCCTCCCACCCGCACGCCGCCGCATCTCATAGCCGTGCCGGCCAAGCCGGCGGCGGTGTTCACCGTGACGAAGGAGCCGCCACCGGTCATGTCCTCGGACGACGGCGGCGGCGACAGCAGCAGTGGCGCGACAAGCACGGGGGAGCCGCGGTGCCCCGACCTCAACCTCGACCTGTCTGTGGGCCCGCCGGAGAGCCCGCCGCCGGCAGAGACGCCCACCTCGCAGCCGGTCTGCCTGTGCTACCACCTCGGCCTCCGCGGCGGGGAGGCGTGCAGCTGCCAGGCTGACAGGTCGGGCCCACAGGGGTTTAGATATTTCAGGCCGTTGGATGAAGGCCAGTACATATGAGATGATCGAGAGGCTTTGCTTCACAAATCACAGCAATCTGTAACACAGGAAGTTCTCTAGTGGGAAAAAAATGGTAACCAAAAAAGATTCTAATCTGTTCATATTTGTTCTTGTCCCAAATTTATGATTTTTCTCCTCTTCTCTTTTTTTCATTGGCTGGTGTTTATTCAGTGAAAAGAAATTGGGGGGATAATGTGACACAGGTTGGTGCGGAAAAGGGCAGAATTGATGTGGAGTAGGGAGTATTATTGTTTTTGGGCATCAGATTCTGATGTCTCTTTGCAGTTTGGGTCATGCGGATACTGTGCAAGACACCATGTGGTGTGTTTTCGGTAGGTGCTAATAACTAGTTTATGTTTGCAGTTTGCACTCCACAACAAATACTTTGTGCACATTTCCCTTTCCCTTGCAGAAGATGTAGGGTAAAAGACTGCAGTTTGGCCAAGTTCTCCAGATTGGTCGCCAGGAATTAAGGGTTTGATTTGAATTCAAGTTTCGCGTCCAAATAAGATTTCACATTTCTGGCCTCAGATTCAAGATTCAACCTCTCTTCCCATCTGAAGATGCGAAATTCTCAAGAAACTTGGGGCGGTGTCAGGTGTGACCGCTTGGCCAGGGATATTTACATTGACAGCTCAAGAAGTCAAATAGGAATTGTTCAAAGTTAATCGGTGTGTAAGACATGCAGGAGATTTTTTTTTTTCCAACGAGCTGACCAGAATCTGCGTGTGGCGATGAGAGCGAGACACCAAAGCAACTAATCAGGCAGGCGAGCAAGCAAGGTATATTTTGGTCTTGGTAGGTAGCCGAATCTTACATGGTACCGAGGAAAAGGACTTTACAACCCAGAAAGAGAGGAGGGAGAAGGCGGTGTCATGTGATACGTGCCTGAGGCCCTGAGCTAAGAATGTAAACGGACGTGTCCATGGACAGTCCGCCTAAGTCCACGCTAGCCGCTTGCTATTTGCGGATGCACAGCTAGAGCATTGAAAATATTAACTAGCGATTGCGGAAGCCGCGGAAGCCGCTTGCTTTTGCTCGACTGCTTCCACCGTTTTCAGATAACACATCATTTTTAGAAGAAAAGTCAAACAAAGACACTTGAATCACATCACCGTCACCATTCCCTTAATAGTGAATAAATCATGTAGATGTCTAGGTGATGCTATCATTAACTCACTCCCTTTCTCAAATTTCTTCCTTTTCTTGTCTAGCCTCTCTCTTTTCTCTTCTTTACTAGATCTGCACAATTGCAAACTCACTACATCAGAAAGAAGCTCACAAAATTAAAAGCCACTGAAACAATTTTAGGAAATAAGGTGCTCACTTCTTGGAGTAATGTAGATCGAAATCAGGGTTCTCTGTTTGGCCTAATGGCTGCAGCTCTTCGGTATGGTGCAATAGATCATGGCCCTCACGGCCAGCCTCCTCTACTTGCTGGACAGAATCTTGGCCAAGAAGCTTCATCTTCCCCATCAGCTCTTCAAAAGCGTGGCTCATTGGGGAGCGCGACAAGGATAGACGGGCGGATCGACGGCGAGGCGGGAGCAGCACATACAGATCATACGTGAGGTCGGCAGTGATGTCCTGGTGGCGATGCGGAGAAAAGGGGATCGACGGAGCGGACAAGGCGGATCCGCCGGTCTTTGCTTATTGGGCCGTTTAAGCCGCGTGTGAGTTGCAGCTGTCCACCTGGGCCGGAAGCTACATTTTTCGTGGACGGAAATCGCGGCTCCGCACAGGTCCGCGTCCAATTTACATCCCTACCCTGAGCTCTCTCAACCTGTATCAGCTCTCGGATCTTCGTATAGTTCTATCAAAGATTGCAAAACCGTTCCACATATCAAGTTTGAGCAGTAGGTGGGAACGGGGAAGTAAGTCTATTATATAAAAAAAATATAAGTTTAAAAAAGGACACTGCTAACACCAGTTGACTGAAAAATTTTAAATTATTGATCGATTTTGATTTACTTGAGGCTCTCCGATCGCCGCCTTCTGTTGTAGTGGAAGAACACTCACCCTCTACGAACCTAGAGCAGGCAAACCAGGCTTGGAATGGCGGAGCAGAAGAGCGGCAATCCGCAGGGGCGAAGCAATGCCGGAGCAAAGGGGCAACGACCCGCAGGGAGCTTCGCCTCCCGCATACGAAGTGATGGGGGATCAAAGAGGCGGTGGCCCGAAGAAAGTACTCGGTGTAAATCTATAGGGATCCATCCGCCCCACGGCGGCGGTGCGAATGGGTGGAGCTTTTTTGATCCCCAAGAAGGTCAGAGACCGCAATCACAACAAGTATTGGGGGCCCACGAGTGCCAGAATTCGTATCATATGGCAAGGAGATACTTGTATGAAATGTAAATACAATCGGGTCTCCCTATAATCCCAATTATAACCCTGCTTTAGCCAAGGCGGAGAAGGTACTTATATCTTAAGCTCCAGGCTTTGCGGTGCTTTTTCCCCAAAGCCCTTGCCTTGGGGGCAGGTCAGGGGCCATGGAGTCTTTTCACTAGAAAGACTTCTTGGTCTGGTCGAAGGGGTAATACAGGGAATTGTAAAAATATCCCCCTATTATAAATAGGGGTTTGGAATAATGGAAGGACACGAGAAATATTCCAGGCTATATATTCTAATCAAGCTCGACCTCCTCTGAGCTGCTTCACAAGCGCCACAACACTCACTTAGCGGGGCAGCTCTTAAAAATACATTGTCTGACTCGGACCAACGACACCTTCGCTTTCCTCACCGGCATCGTTTTCCCCTACTATCATCGATGGGGTTTGGGTTTAAGAATGAGGTATTTCGTGATCTTCAAGCTTAAAGGATGTCCGGATAGCTAGTGAATCAATGGTGGAGATAAGATTATGATGGAAGTGGAACCGACGAGGTGCGGACGGTGGCGACGGATCGGTGCATGCAACTGAAAGGTAGGAAGGTCGTAGGTTCTAAAAAAAGATACACCGTTCAGTTTGAGCTAATGATGTGAGAACGTTAACGACGATACTAGTTGTTTTCGATGGCGGTTTAGGGTCGTGAACCCTGGTGGTACGTAACTGCAGCAGGCTGCGGTCTCATCATTTTTGCTCAGATTTACCTTCAAAGAAATATCTAGATTATTCCGCATCTCCAGCTTTCAAACACTTGAACATTCAGAGGCTCCAGGCCGTGCGTGTCCGCCCTTACCTTTACATCTGAAATGATCAAGAAGCTAGCCAGTGTACTTGACGTCGTAGCTGGACAACATCTCTTCAAGTGATCAAGTCAGACACAACCACCACCCAACACAAGTCAGAGCTACGCGCGTATCCAAGTGAGTATATTAATAAATTAAATCGAAGCATATACATGCCGCTAAAAACCGCTGGCTTTGACCAAAGAATTAACCATTAAGCTGCAGATGTACTAGGTTGGCTGCTGCTAGCAAGCTTCCTTTGATTTGTTGCGTGCGAAATGTGCAGCTATATGCTGAAGAAAATAGCTCGCTAATCCGACGAAACCAGGGCTTTATCCCATTTGACCTGGAAAGGTAGCCAAGCAGAAGCGTCGTGGGATCATTTGCAACACGGTTTTTTCCCTCTCTTTTTGCTCCGGTGTGACGAGGAGTTGCGTCGCTTTCTTGGGCTCGGAGATTGCAATCTAGGGGCGACGACCGGGGCAGATCTTGCGCAGAGATCGTTGCAGCACGAGTGTACGTGTTTAACTGTTCGACCGGGGATGCACTACTTTGTGCCTAGTTGGCACAATGGCAGGCATGCACGCACTACATGATCGCATGAGGCTGTCTTCAACAGCAATATCTAAATTCAATCCCCTATAGCCTCGTATACAGATTTTCTTTAAAAAGATTCTCCTCTATATTTTTCATATCTCCAGCAGCGTTCCCTATATAGAGAATTATATAAGGGAAGGAGAGAGAATCCCTATATATAAAAGAATGAAGAGAAATCCTCTATTTTGGGGAACGGAATAGGGAACGCTGTTGTAGCACCTAGAATCTATCCCCTAATTTAGGGTAGAGGGTGGGAACTTTGTTGAAGACGGTACGAAGAAACTATATGTACAGGACAAGGTCCACTCGGATTAGGGGGGAGGGGCTCAATCCGTCCAAGCGTTAAGCCAGCCTCCCTAGATTATTAGTGATAGTTTTAGATTACGAACTAGTAATAAACAAACCCATTTCTTCGGTCCCTATCCTCCCATAAACACGCAAAACGCCACTTGAACCAAACTGTTCAGTTTTCTCGGTCAAACCACGGTACTATACAGTATACACACGCACAATGTCAACGTCCTCTCTTTGGAGTAAGAAATTTGGGGTCGAAAAAAAAAATAGGATTTCGCCGTGCATGCATGCATGCATCTTAGCTAGTGATCTAAAGCCCATCCTCAGATCCCAATCATTCGAGGCAAGTCGGCTGCATGCTGAACTTGTCTCGTGAGCAGGTGATGCCGGATCGTCAGAACACACATGTGTTGGGAGACTCTTGGGTATGAATGGTTCACCAATTGATGACAGCGACCGAAATCTCTCCCGCGAAATGATCCTCCGATATCCTGTGTACTATTCTCCCCTTCGCTTAATTTGCTCTGGCCACTGATCTTTCATTGTTTTTGCTTTTGCCTTTTCCCTTTTTGCAAGAGGTATTCACTGTTCATCAGTTCGTTTTCAGTTCATTAACTAATGCACCACACCACACTATAGAAGGATAAAGCATCGAGTACTTTCATGCACATACCTGATGTTGAGATAAATGCACGCGTGCCATTTTCGATCAGAGTTTTGAGTTTTTTTCAGCGTTTTATCCTGAAAAGCCGACGAGGCAGAGACACATATGGTTTAAATATGGGTCATCGAGGAAAAAATGAACCCGGTCCTATCATAAATACATGTCATTTAAGATGCCTATATCCAAAATTTTAGCCATAAAATAAATATTTTGAAAACAAATTTAAATCATATACATAAAACATACGAGCATATTTATCTAGGAAGACATTTCCTTAATTTTTTCTAGGATTTTTATCATACGTGCCATTATGAAGTGAGCTAAAATCACAATGGCCATTATAAAATCACTATTATTATAGATGTCATTTTATAGTGCTGTTTAGTTTCACTTATGCCATTATAGACGCTGGATGGGGAATACGACGTAAAAAACGCTAGAAAATACGGAAATACGGTGGGGCCTACATGCTAGCTCTTCTTCCTCTCTATTCTCTCTTCTTCTTCCTCCGTCGTTCTCCTGCCCATCCGCGGTGGTCGCCAGCATGAACCAGCTGGCACCGCCGCCCTCCGCCGGCGCCACGCCGCCGCCGTATGCCGGAGCTCTAGGCCTCTCCTCGCCGGAGATCTAGGCCGAGCTCCAAGCCGCCGCCGCCGCGCTCGCCGCCCCTCCACCTTGACGGAGTTCCAAGCCGCCGCCGCTGCAAGCTCGCCGTCCCACGCCGCCGCCACCTAACTTGCCGCAATCAGGCTCGCGTCAAGCTCGTCGCCGTCCACTCGCCGCCGAAGCCAAGCTCCTCCGCCGCCGCAGCCGCTTCGCCGCCGCCGCTCCTCCAACGCGCCGTGGGCCGCCCCCATCTGCAACTCGACGGCGAGCTCCCCATCTCCATCCCCCTACTGCCCACGGCCTTCACCGCGCGGCGCCGGTGCCCACGAGCTCGCCGGAGGTCCGGCCATCAGAACTAGATGAGAGAGGAGGGGGAAGAAGAAAAATGTAGAGCGGTAGAGGAGGAAGAAGAGGTAGAGCAGCTGACATGTACCCCCACAAGGTATTTGGGTATTTCCCATCTGGTGTGTCCCGTATAATGTCCATAATGGCATAGATGAAATCGAATAGAACTTAATAATGGCATATATAATAATATGTGTTTTGTAATGGCCATTGTGATACCCCATCAATTTATAATGGCACACATGATGAAAACCCTTTTTTCTTACTAGATTTACGCTTTGGCTATTCTGCATGTGTCTGCGTAGGGCCGATTTGCGTAGGCGATTTTCCATACCTGTTTTGGCAGCCCATTTTCAACTGTTTGTTCACCTTTCCCCTCGAAAAAATGTATCATTGCGTTGGACAAAAATATATTGCTAAGTTTAGATGGCTTGGTGAGGTGGGTGGGCGCGCTTTAGCCAATAGTGTGGTTCATTGCCTTCAGATGATTTTCATACTTTTTTCTGGTCCATATAAAATGTTTTTCCATATTTTTTTATTTTGGAAAAACTGTATTGCTATGTTGAAATTTTTTTGGATGGTTGTGCTCCGCATGACGTCGATGACAGCGATGGCTCGTCGCCGACGAGCGTTGGCATCCACGCTACAGCGGCGATCCGTGTCTGCTGGACATCGGCATCTATCCAACAGCCGCGACAGCAGTTCATTGTTACTAGACATCATCTACAATGACCCAAAAGTCACCTACATGAATTGTTCCATTGTAGGTGACTGCAAATAAGCTGGTCCCTTAGATTTTGGCCCTGTTCTTTTGAGCTGATCTGAACGGCTAATAGCCAAACACCTGAAATGACTGAATTTCAAGCGCTTTTTAAGATAGTCTTGAGATTCGGATCCATTTCGTTTGACTTTCTTTTTAAAGCGTTAGGACCCACCTTCAAAACAGCGAAAAAATGACTAAAAAAACTCAAAGCACGTCTTTTTAAAACGTAGATAAGTCGTTAAGCTGTTAAGCCGTTAAGCTGAAAAGAACTGGGCCTTAATAACAAACTTGCTGATTCTCAAACGCTTAATTTGTTTTAACTATCAGTTATTTTAAAGTTGCATTCTAGTTTCACTAAAATTGCATTGCTTACCAATGTGTAATTTAAGTATCAAAATTGCTACATATCAAGTATCTATTTTATTCATTGTTTTTTACTTTACTACTATGTATATTTGTTAAATATATATGCTCACATACTTCTCTATTCATATGTTTCAAGGTATCATGTTGTTTCAGTAAATTAAAAGTCGCACTTGTTAATAATGTGAAATATTAATATAATTATAGTGCAATTCTCGACTAATATTTATTTTTAGAGGTATATTTCACTTACTTATCCTATATATTAAAAAAAGTGTGATAATAATCGGTGGGTTTTTTTAGAATGTATCAACGTCCAAAATCACACGCGTGCGTTTGTGACGATAGGGAGTATCATTTCATCGAGTAAGATGAAATTAGGAAGGGCCTCGATCGTCAAGTTGGTCCCGTGTCGAGAAATTGTGGCGATGACAAGTTCTAACAAATTAATCCTATTTAGTAGTCAGTTTCAAGGACGGACCTAGCACCGGATCCTACACTGTCTATCACAGTGGAGCCTCATTTTAGACCATGCACCTATAGGTTTTAGTATAAAAAATAGAATAGAAAAAGGGCTAAACTTTAGACTTGACCTTTAGCCTCTTCTATTATTTTTTGCTGCGTTCGTCCCTGGTCAGTTTGACGGCCTATTCCAACGTGATGTTGGGAATTTGTTAAGAACAGTTCTTTTGTATTAATTGTTTTTTGTTACTGTTACAATTCTCAACTGCTATCCTGATCAATTCCTTTGGAATCAACGAATCATCCTATTCATACACACGGGAGGCAGCTGGGAGCACAATCGTTGTCTAGGCTAGCTTTGTTATAATTTGGAGCCACAAAATTGTCGTGGGTTATAATGTAAAAAAATAACACCCTTACACCGAGGTTCGAAAGGTTGGGAAATCATAAAAAATTAGCACTAATATAGAATACATCATTAGTGTCGGTTCGTAACAGATATCTATGTCGATTTTGAAACCGGCACAAACAATCAGGCACAGATAAGCCAGTCATCAATGCAGGTCGACGAATCGGCACGATGGATGTTATCTATGTTGGTTCGTCGCTAGAACAGGTACGGATGTATTTGTGCTGGTCCTAGCAATGAACTGACGCATATAAGTTCATGCCGGTTCATGGCTAGAACCAACACAGAGACGCTTGCCCCATCTTAAATATTAAGAGTCAGCACAAATAATCCCATCTGTGCCGGTTCCCATCATATATGAGGATTTTTGGTGTAGCGTATATTTTTGAGAGCTCCAAGAAAGAAACATTAAGATCTTAAGAAAATGATTATAAAGCAGCAAACCGTTTACTTTGTATCAAAAGAACAAATATCCCGTTGTGTGTGTGTGTGTGTCTGTGTATTTAACCTAAAAAGAATGAGGCCAGTAAATAATTGCTTTGTATGCAAGCTTTATGTATACCTGAATTTAGCACATGCACGTCGTTGCTCTCAGCAGTTTGCGCAGAAAATATGTCTATATATATAGCCAGTTCAGTTCGAACTTCGAGGAGTGCAAAGGGAGACAGAAAATATGTCTAGAGTACAACAATTCAAAACAGAGTACAACAATTCAAAACAGACTGACAGCTTCTGTCAGGTTATACTGTAGTATACTGTCAGGTTTCATTGTAGTAGTACTGCTAGTCTACTTATCACGAGCTTTTCAGTTGCGAGCACGACTTACGAGCATTTCAGTTCAATCATGAGTTTGTAAAGGCCGCAGGCAGCACCGCAGCAGTCATATTAGTTTGTGACTAGCTACAAGTTTGGCACCAATTAGGTTCTTAATTAGATTAAGTCCATATGGATAATGGATGTACCGACGGACTCTGAACCTGCAAATTTAAGCTTCCCAGCCAACCAATCGATTAATGTACGTCGGGGACCAACCAAAGCTGCCAGCAACCACCGATCTAGGGTTCCATTCCATTTCAACTAGGAATGGCAATCAGACCCGTGGGGGCGGAGGCCCGCTGGTTCTGCATCCGATAAGGGCGGGTTCGGGTTTAGTTTTGCTCCCACGGATCTGACGGGTCGGGGGCGGTGGGAGTTTACAATCCATGGCCACCGATGGGTCCTCGAACCAAGCTGCGGCTCAAGTAACTGGCCAATGGCCCAGACGCCCAGTGCCCTCACCTCGCGGGGCTCACTCCCTCAGGCCTCAGCCGCTTGGGCCTCAGTGGCTCAGCCCCATGGCCACCCATGGGTCCCTGAACCAAGCTGCGGCTCAAGTAACTGGCCAATGGCCCAGACGCCCAGTGCCCTCACCTCGCGGGCCTCTCCCTCATGCCTCAGTGGCTCAGCCCCTGCCCCAGCCCCCTATAATCCTCTCCCACTCGGCCACTCCTCAATCCTCATGAGTCACGACCTCAGTACCTCACTCCTCACTCCTTATGCTGCCGCCGGCCGCCCAAATCCTAAGTCCACAGCCAGTCCGCCTCCAAGGCTCCAACCCGCCGCCCGCCGCCGGTCATCTCGCTCTCACCCACCGCCAGTCCGCCTCCAGGCCTCTCGTCTGTCCAGTGTCCGTCGCCCGCCGGTGCACGGGCACGGCCAGATCTGTTGGCTCTTCTTGATTCTTTTGGATCATTTGATGTCAAACTTCATATTGCTTGTTGTTGGAATGCCGCTGTATTGAACTATTGATGGTGAATTGGTGATGGTGCATTGGTGCTGTACTGTTGTTTCTTCTTTGCAATTTTTGTTGATCAGTTGATGATGGTGCATTTGTGTTGTATTATTGTGATTGAATATATGATCAATTATGCTAGCGGAGTGGAATTTAAATTTTCCTGCTATATGCTATATTGCCAATCAGTCAATCTCATATTAAAACACAAACCCGTGGGCCACCCGGCAGGTTCGGGTTCGGTTTTGTGCCCATATTTGATTTCGGGTTTGGGTTGGGTAGTCAGTTTTGGATTTCGGGTCGGGTCGGTACATCTACACCCGACAGGATCCGACTCGTTGCCATCCCTAATTCCAACTCGAACGGACAGGCAACAGCAGCATCGATTGATCACACATTTGCTCTCGAGTTATGGATGAGAGCAATAACTTCCTTTGGGAAGTGGAAAGAACCAGGACGGGATTGAACGGCATGAATTGGAAGGTGGTAGCTGGAGGTTGGTAGGCTGACGGCATCGACGAAATGCACCCAACCAACAGGAACGCATGCCAGCCTTATTAATTAGCCAGCCGCTTTGCCGCTAGATGAAACGTGGTTCCCGTGCGGCCGTGCTAGCTGCGCGCGCTAGAAGATTCTTCATGTGAGTTGTGACCAAGGACTCGTTTGTTTCAGTTTAAATTAAATTAAATAAAAATTTATTATTTTTTTATAAGAACTGGGACATCACACATAAAATATACATAATTCTTAAAAAATATTGCAGGACTAATATATGCATTCATGCTTCAGAATTGTAAGTAGTTGTTGAGTATTATAAGTTCCACACCGTATGATCATGTAGTATCACAGAGTTTCCATTCTGTATATATGATAACCAATGACAGATAATGATGCTTGCTATGCTATACTGTTCTAACCATATAACATTCAAAAGATACCCATTATTGTTTCAACCTTAATTAACCGTGCTGATCTTTTTGAAAAAAAACAATATTGAAGCTGATATTAATCAAGCAAAAAGCAAGTTTATATGTACGGTTTATGGAGGTATATATTAAGCATGGTAGCTGATGTCTGATGAGCCTATTTGTTACAGGAACAAACAGACTACAATAATACGGTATATTTTCTTTGGCAAAAAAAATACGGTACATTTTAATCCAATCCATACGACAAGGGGTTGGCGCTAGCGGGAAGGGGAGTAGTCGTGAGTGCTGATGCATGTGAGCTTGTGATGCCACGCGTACGTTCCTTTTAGTTGCTTCCGAGTTGGTGCCACATCGATCGATCGCCGGCAGCAACGGAAACGCTCATCGGAAAGGCAGTTAGGCGGCTCGCTTTTGCCCCCCTCTCAATCGGTGGATATTCATCGCGTGGAGTGGCGTCGCTGTCTCAACTCACGAAACGCTCGTCAGATAGGTGCATGCTGGTTAGGCAACCCTCTCCCGGCCTCTCTCCTACTCTCCTCCTCGACGCATCTTCTTCATCGCGTGCGACGTCAGAACCCACCAAAGGCATCTAGAAGGATTCGTCTGATCACGCGACACTCGCAGAGTCGCAGTGGGTTTCAGCAAGTTGTGTGCCGCCGCGAGCGAGTGCTTTGCCTGAAAAAAAAAAAAGAACTCCAGTGAAAGCAGCCCCAGCTTGGCCTAGCTCGCCTCGGCAGCTTCAGACGAAAGCCGATTGCTGTTCTTGAGTAGCACAATGATTCAAGATCAGGTCCATCTTGTTTGGCCTGGACATTCTCTCCCAAGTCTCACCTACCTACCAGCTTATATCGATCTGTCCAGCACCAGCACTCGGCAGCGTGCGTGTCTAGAAGCATGGCCATTGCATCTTCATGCAGATTGCATCATCCACCCATGCATATCTTTCAGGAATTCAGGGCATGTGAGACTAGAGATCTTCGCCACCTCCCGGAAGATGCTGCAATATATCGATCCCCGATCTTTAATTATGGCCAACTAGACGTACGTATTGGTGATGGTGATGGCAAACAGCAGTGGAAGAATGTTGGCTGGATGCAGGGGTTTAGGGTTAGGTGCAACCAGAATTCTGGTGGGGGTGTTCTTGGCAGGCAGTACAAGGCTGGAACCAAGAGAATCTGCAGGTATATGTGGCCCTTCGCCTTATTTGATCGTTGGGGGCATGAGCTGGGGTTTGCCGAACAATATTAATGGTGAAGTACTAGTGTACGACTGATCTTTGCGGAGCAATTAGGTAACAAGAGCATCAAAGTGTGCCATAATTGAGCTTGGTGATCCGCGTACTCGTGCAGCTAAATTTGTCTTGATTCTTTAATTTAACATCAACATTTATTCATATTATTTTCTATTCTAAATTTATGCATCTTTTTTGCTATAGTGAAATAAACTCTTTATTTTAATCTAACATAGACTTTTATTTCTATTATTTCTATTTCAAATTTCTATATTATTTTGTTGTACCCAATATAAATTCCTTTTTAATCGGGCATGAAATCTTAATTCTATTTTTTAAATTTCAAATTCCTTTATTTTGTTGTTCATATGAAATCTTTATTTTAACCTAATCCATTCTAGTTCGGTCTGGATAATCAAAGGTGTAGATCTTTCTTTTTATTTATAACGAGCAAGGTGGCCCGCGCGTTTGCGCAACTAGATTTTGTTAGCATATAGAGTTTATCTCTAACTAATAATCTCCAACTTATAATCTATCCCTAAATATATCATATCAATTAGAGTTTATCTTTAATAACCGTAGCTTGACTTGATCTGCCGACTGCCATAACCGTGATTACATTAGAAAATTATATATAACAATAAATAAAATAGATAATTAATAAGTAAATAGATTTGTTTATTTTCAAATAATGCAAAACTTGGTTTATGGCTGATCTAACTTTCTTACAAAATGTTTTTGGTTCTGAATCTAGTGTGACCATCCACGTGTATTATTGACCATATATCTAGTCCGTAATAAAAAATCTAATATTAGCAAGGTGGTCTTAGGCCCTATTCTTTTGAGCTGATCTGAACGGCTGAACAGCTGAATGGCTGAAATGACTGAATTTCGAGAACTTCTCGAGGTAGTTTCGATATTCAGATCCATTTTGTTTGACTTGCTTTTTAAAATGTTACGACCCACCTTCAAAACAGCGAAAAAACTGTCTAAAAAAACTCAAAACATCTATTTTTTCAAAACGTAGATAAGTCGTTAAGCTGTTAAGCTGAAAAGAACGGGGCCTAATGTTGTTTGCTCACACTCACCCATGGCTGCAGCGGCCAGCGGCTAAAGTTGCTTTGATCGGGTCGCAAAAGAGGCGAGTTTTCCCTTCCCGGTCTCTCTCTTCTCTTTTGGATGTTTGCTTCTGATGCTGCTTCTTATAATTTTGTATCAGCATGTAGAGTTTATCTCTAACTCATAATCTTTTTTCAGGTAATCTTCAACTCATAGTTTATCTCTAATATATCATATCAGATTTATAGTCTATCTCTAATATATTAGACCAACTTTAGTAATTTGTTATAGAGACTAATATTGACCGCTAGATTTACATAACATTATCCACATCCAATGATGTAGATTTTTTCTTTTTTATTAACGTTAAAAAATCTAGTATTTTTCGATTAACGTGGGAATTTCTAGGATTTTAGGATTAATGTGGTGGCTCCGTTTAACTCTACTTTATATATATAGCTCTGCTTTATATATATAGTAGATTAATGTGGGAAATTTTCTAGGATCTTAAGATTAATGTGGTGACTCCATTGCACCCCCACATTAAATGTATGGACTCTATTTTCAATATGACAAGAACGCTCATTTTCTATTTTGATTTTCTAATGTATTTTATTTTAGTCTAAGTCATTTAGTTTAAATTCATGTAATTTCCGGCACGGCGGAGTGGACGCGGCGCGGCAAGGCCGGGCAGGCGGCGGCGCAGAGGCGTGGAGGCGGGGCGGCGCAGATGCGTGGCGGCGGCGTGGAGGCTGGGGACTTAGCGAAATCGCTAAGTCCCCGAGCCCGCGGTGACAATATAAAAGGGCAGTGTCGACGGCTAAACCCTAGGCCGTCGACACTAGCAGTGTAGTATCGACGGCTTAATCTAAACGGTCGACACTGTCCACGTAACGGTCGGCTCAGTTTCGACGGCTATTAATGGGCCGTCGATATTAATTGTCTCTCTCGACAGCCTGTTACTGGCCGTCGACACAAAGCGGCTCAGTCTCGACGGCATAAAGAACAGCAATCGAAACAGTCGTCGGGGAAGATAGTGTCGACGGTACGCAGTATAACCGTCGAAACAATCTCTCCCGAGGGTTTGCTTTGACTGCCGTCGAGTACTTGCCTTAGTATCGACGGCTTTACCTCAAGCTGTCGAGACTATTGCTTGTATCGAGGGCAACCCCCCTTAAAGGTCATCAATGGTCAAACCTCTTTGTTTAAATTTTATAAATTTGAAAAATCTAATTTCAAAAGTTTAAACTGTTCCATGTTGCTTCCTACTGGGTAATACACACCTGAAAAAAATAAAAAATTTTAGAACTTCCTATGAGGTGGTCACTTTGAAAACAGAACCTTTCCGCAGAAGTTCAACTAGAGTTTCATATTTCATGTGATCAAAGCAACGTCAAACATCCCATTTGAATTTAAATTTTGTTCATTTGTAAATTTAAATTTATGTTTTACCCACTATTTAATAATCGATACACGCACGCCCACACCCAACTATTTTTTTGAATTTTTGACTACTAAAATTAAAATTCTGATATTTAAACATTATTTAGTACTTTAATTAAATAGTTATATATATTCAATATTCCTCAATTCAAACATTACAAAAGTACCTACCCAAAATTTTAATAAAATGCAACATCTCTAATTTTGATTTCAAAATCACAGCAATTTTGAACAAATATTGAAATAAAATTTAAAAAAAGGGAATTGGAAAAATGTACACAGTATCGACGGCTTATTACGGACCGTCGATACTGTTTCCGCTTGTATCGACGGCTTAACGGTTAGCCGTCGAGAAACATACACGGTGTCACCCCAGGCAACCTCTCCGTGTCCATTCCCCAAGCAAACTTGACGGCTGTTATGCGGCCATCGATATTGACCCGTTGGCTAGCGTTGTATCGACGGCTCATTGCTGGCCGTCGATACTACGTTGCATGTATCAACGGTGGATGCTTGGCCGTCGAGTTAGTATTTGGCAGTCGAATCTATTTTCGTTTCCTGTAGTGAATCAAAGGTGTAGATCTTTCTTTTTATTTATAACAAGCAAGGTGGCCCGCGCGTTTGCGCGACTAGATTTTGTTAGCATATAGAGTTTATCTCTAACTCATAATCTCCAACATATAATCTATCCCTAAATATATCGGATCAGTTAGAGTTTATCTCTAATAACCGTAGCTTGACTTGATCTGCCGACTGCCATAACCGTGATTACATTAGAAAATTATATATAACAATAAATAAAATAGATAGATATATAGGTAATAGATTTGTTTATTTTCAAATAATGCAAAACTTGGTTTATGGCCGATCTAACTTTCTTACGAAATGTTTTAGGTTCTGAATCTAGTGTGACCATCCACGCGTATTATTGACCATATGTCTAGTCCGTAATAAAAATCTACTATTAGCAAGGTGGTCTTTGGCCCTGTTCTTTAGTGCTGATCTGAACGGCTGAACAACTGAGCGGCTGAAATGACTGAATTTCGAGATCTTCTCGAGATAGTTTTGATATTCAGATCCATTTTGTTTGACTTGCTTTTTAAAATGTTACGACCCACCTTCAAAACAGCGAAAAAACCGTCTAAAAAAACTCAAAAAATCTATCTTTTCAAAGCTGTTAAGCCGTTAAGCTGTTAAGCCGTTAAGCTGAAAAGAACGGGGCCCTAGTGTTGTTTGCTCACACTCACCCATGGTTGCAGCGGCCAGCAGCTAAAGTTGCTTTGATCGGGTCGCAAAAGAGGCGAGTTTTCCCTTCCCGGTCTCTCTCTTCTCTTTTGGATGTTTGCTTCTGATGCTGCTTCTTATAATTTTGTATCAGCATGTAGAGTTTATCTCTAACTCATAATCTTTTTCAGGTAATCTTCAACTCATAGTTTATCTCTAATATATCTTATCAGATTTATAGTCTATCTCTAAGAGCATCCCCAGCAGGGGAGCTATCACAGCAGCCCGGCATCAACTCGCGACGCAGGCAGGAAAAAATTCAAACCCAGCCGAGGCGGGCGAGCGTGCATGGCTGGCGCGAGCGGTTGCCGCTGCTGACAGCGGCCGGTATTGCTCCCCTGCTGGAGATTAATATTGACCACTAGATTTACATAACATTATCCACATCCAATGATGTAGATTTTTTTTCTTTTTTTATTAACGTTAAAAAATCTAGTATTTTTCGATTAATGTGGAAATTTCTAGGATTTTAGGTTTAATGTGATGGCTCCGTTTAACTCTTCTTTATATATATAGCCCTGCTTTATATATATAGTAGATTAATGTGGGAATTTTTCTAGGATCTTAAAATTAATGTGGTGACTCCATTGCACCCCCACTTTAAATGTATGGACTCTATTTTCAATATGACAAGAACGCTCATTTTCTATTTTGATTTTCTAATGTATTTTATTTTAGTCTAAGTCATTTAGTTTAAATTCATGTAATTTCTATTATTTATTATAGCTGATCTGGGCTCTTCATAGCCTCAGAAGAAATTTTACTGAAAAAAAAACCCAACTTAACGACTTAAAACGTTGAAGATGCCATAACACGTTGCTCACGAGTCGTGGTTAAGACAATGGCGAAAGCGAAAGAGATGTGTGTGAGATGCTGTCAGGGTAAAGGACGGGCATCGCCTGAGCAAGGTAGCCGAGTTGAGGCCGGCGTGTGACAAGAACTCCCTTCCCTTAGATGTTCACTCTTCTCCTCGGTGCATACACCATTTGCAACGCACATGCATCACCTGCCCCCGGTGGCCGGTTGCGCGGTGAATCCGGCGGCAGTAGGATACGATTGTCTTTCTATTAGAAAAAAAAAAAAGTAGTAGGCGATTCTTTTGCCGCGGCATATGCGTATCCGATGAAAACGTGGCCCAACTCCCAACGCACCGCCGGAATGATGGGCCGTAGATCCTGGACAGGAGCTCGGCCATACGAGATTACCCCCCCGAGCACATGCAGGCCTCCGCCAGCCGGTAAATCCTATTGGGCTGCACGCTCGACGTGGGTTTGCAAGCGAAAAACTGCCCCAGCATTTCTGGCCCAGGTGTCCCCAGCTTGACTAGAGATTGTTAGTTTTTCGAGGAAGTCCTTTTCTTTTCTCCTGACGCGTCCCGTCTAGGCCCAGTTTTAGGATCAACTAATTGTTGGTTGGGACCGTCTAAACAGTCATCTAACAATAAAATAGCTGTCAGTCCAGTTACACTAAACTATATTAAAGTTGCACATTATTAATAACATTATTAAACTGGCTGATAGCTAAAAAAATTTAGGAGCTTAAAAATTAGCAAATCTATATTGATTTTATTAAAGCAGGCACGTATGATTCTTTGATTACGTAGAACAGTCAAGCATAAGATAATTTTAGCTAGCATGTCATATGTTGGCGGTTCACATGTTCGTTTTTCGCCCATGTCATAGTTCATGTGGCCGTTTCTAATTGATGTGATGGTCCAGGTGTGCTGCTGATCTATAACATTAACCAAAACTATTGTAATAGATAAAGGATCATTTGTGTTTGATAAAGGATCATCTTTTGGTCTAAACCAAGCTGTACGGATATGGCAAATCATGATCAAAAGAGGCTTATTTCTTTTCCGTAGCAGTTACTCTAAAATACTGTAGATTTGGATAGAGTGACTGTGTGAGGAAAGAATCAGTTTGGATAGAGTGACTGTGTGAGAAAGAATCAGTATAGTATAAAATATGAAAAAATTTAAAGAAAATGATAGCATGTAGCTAACAGTGAAATAGAGTGCGATGATAGTGGCGGCTGACGCAGTTGCTTCGTCGTACGGTCATATCCTAGGCGTGAACGTCTCCTGCTGCCTTTCCTTGAGATGCTCACACCGGCCGGTCGGTCCGCCGGTCGCCGCCACGCTCCAAGCCCCCGCGTGCGGACTTGACGCCTACGGGCATGCTAGGCTACGGATTCCCCGATCAGTCTCCGGTCGCTTCCTTCCACGCAATGCCACGGGCAGCACGCACGTACCGGCGCCACCGCCGCGGCGTGTTCTGCCTTACCAACTCACCATCCCATGGGGAACCGCGACGGAAGATGACGACGAAAGCCCAGTCATCACGCACGGGCAGGGCCAGGCAGCCACGACCATCCCACACCCAGCGCCCGCCCGCTCGCTCGTTGCTTACACCCGAAGCATACGCCGCGGCTGGCTGCGGCTGCTCCGACTTTTCGCAGAGTTGCTCGCTGGAATTCTCGGCCGGCCATGTGCGGCGTGGGGGCGCGCGAGGCGGGAACCGCGCGGAGGGCGGTCGAATTGTTTTACCCCGCTTCGCTCTGCCGCTGTCACGCACTCGTCTGTCTCGTCGGCGGCGGCGTCGCTGCTTCCCGGGGCGCGTGGATACGCCTGCTTCGCCGTGCCTCGAACCCATCACGTTCGCATCGGTGCCGCCTCGGTGGTGTTGAAATGGGCACTGCACGGGTGGGCGCGGCGGTGGTTTCCTGCGGTCGCGCTCTTGGATCGCGGCACATTGGTTGGCTCGTGTTGGGTTGGGTGCCGCCCCCACGCACTCACCCACGTACGGTTCTGCAGCCCATCCACGAACCCATGACCCGTCTGGCCTAATTAGGTAGAGCAAGTACAATCTATATATGTACCTGCATGTACTCCACTGCTATTCGTCTACGCCATGGCATGGCAAAACTTCTAGAACAACCGAGAGTGGCCCTCCGTTTCCTTTTACCAACTTGTCGCCGTTCAATCCTATGAAGTCACTGTATTTTCTAAACAGTGGCGGATCCAGAATTTTATCTTAGGGCCGTTGGGGCTGAGCCGTTGGAATGAGATCTAAGGGCCGAGAATTGATGTTTGTATTTTTGCACTGAATATGTTGCCAATCTTATTTGCCTTCTTCGCTCCATATTTTTTAAAAAGCGACGAAATATCTCCGGTTCCAGTCCTCTTCATACCTTAACAATCAAATATTCAAATGACAAATGTGCAATATACAGTAGAGCAGTAGAGCCGTACTGCAGTAGAGGCGTCGGCTGTGTACTGTGTAGAGCAGTAGAGGCAGGAGAGAAGTACTGCAGTACAGGCGCCGGCTGCCGAGGAGGGCTGGACCGCCGAAGGGCGGCACCGCCAGGGCCGAGGGAGATGACCGCTGGGGATGGAGGGGCAGGGGCAGGGGCCACCGAGGCCGGAGGAGCGACGGAGGGCGGCGCCAATGCGCCGCCAGGGAGATGCCGAGATGGGCAGATGGGGAGGGAGGGGTCGAGCTAGGCGAGGGACAGGGGCGGCGCCGATGTAGCGAGGAGGATAGAAGATGCGCTCCTTCGCGCGCTGCCTAGCTGCTGAGGCAAGGAAAAAAGGTGTGGCCGTGTGGGTTACTGGGCCAACCCAAAATTGGAAAAAAAAACCCATAATAGTATAGTGCTGGGCCAAAATCCAGGGTAGGTCTAGGCCTACCTGGACTACCCTTTGGGTCCTCCCCTGTTTCTAAAGTTTGTGTGAGCACTAAAAGAGAGAATAAATTCACATTATATCCCTTGTCTAAAAAAATTGTCATGGCATCTTAAGAGTATCTCCAATGGTTTAAATAGGTGCTAGCTATAAACAAATGGTATATCATCTATAGATAGCATATAGCCGGCCTCTTCAATGTACTGGCTGTAACATTGTCTATGAGATTGAATACAGGTACACATGCAATAGATAGTAAATACATTGGAATCAGCTATACACTATCTGTAAGTAAGTAGCTAGTGCACACTCATTCTCTTCTTCAAATAAGCAAAATACTGAGATGAAATCTTAATAGCTAGCTGACATGACATTATTGGAGATGTTAAAGTCCCCAGTTCCTACATCGTGTTTCTACCGGATCATAATACACCATAAATTCCATAAAATCTAGGAATGATTCGGTTGCCTGCTAAAAAAAATCGTTAATTCGATGCCCTGATATTTGTATTAGCGAGCAACATATTAATTAGAAGGAAATACAATACGAGTGACTTGAATCTTTGCATTAGAAAGTGAACATACACAAGTTGATTTCAGGTAGTTATCTCATAATATGTATTTTTTGCATTAATCATGTGTATCCGCACATGGTTTTATCGGTCCCAAACTCTCTCGTACAAAAAAAAATACATTTGTTTTCTCTCTTGTAAATTTGTTTTCTCTCCTACTTAATGAAATGGCAGAGTTCCTGTCCGTTAGCTCAAAAAAAAAACCTCTCTCGTACAATTAATATTTGTTGGTGTATTACCTCACTGTATTTATTTTGGCAATCCAATCCCTTAATTGCTTTGTGTGAATTTATCTTTTTTAATCTAGAAATATCCGTTCCAATAACAATCTTATGATATGCTATCGGTATCAGTCTGGATATTACCTGCATTTGTATATGACATTATCTAATACATTTAACTAGTGTCCGATCCGTTTCATTCAGAGGCAGAGCCAGGGCCCGACAACCCTATGCTCATTCCCGGGCTCCCGATCCGCTAAGATATTGATCCCCATATAATTGCATAGAAAAATTATCCTATAACCTAGGCGCAGACAGTTTAAAATGGGCCAATCTGAGAGCGGTACTTAGGCTTATGCTCAGACTCTTTGAGATTCCTGGCTCTGCTCCTGGCTCTACCACTGATTTCATTTATAGAGTTTTTATGAAGAAAGGACTGGAACGGAGAAAGAATGCATGGGAAACAGGAAGAAACATGAAAGAGGCCGTGCACGACAAGATGAGTTATCACCGGCGTGTTTAACATCAAAACAGAGGTCCCGCCACGTCATGTTACTCTACTCTCGAGTTCGTGCTACTCCACTGGCTACCATTTACCTATTTATGTCGGTGGCGGCAACTATGGAGTGGCTGACAAAAAACCGTGGAGCCCTGGCCTGGAAACGGAACTGGAAACGGAAGGAAGTGCACCAGCAGAAGCAACCAGCCAGCGATCCCAACCGCACGGTCAAAGTCCGTAGCATGGTTCAACTTCGATTCAACCACCCTGCCTTGGTTGTTCCCTCGCTTGTTTCCATCTGCGCCCTGGTCCCTGGACAGTGGACCCTGGTCCCTTCAAACTATTCCTCACGCCGGCCGGGCCGACGCGCCCGCGAGGCCGCGACGAGAGAGATCACGCCACGTGCGCCCCTGCCCGAATTTGGGATCTCGCGTTGCTGCGCTCCGCCCACTCGCCCAGGCCACCACGTACCACCAGCAACGCACATTCCACCAACTTTCCGAGGCATTCATGGGAGAAGCGCTTGCGTTGCCGCGCACCGGCCGAAGAGGAGCCGAGTCACTGCCGCTTGGAGAGCCATGCCATATTGCCATGCCCCGAAAGGAGAAGCGCCACCGGCGGCTTTCGCACGGGAGGGAAAAAAAAGAGGGGCGCTTTCGTAAAGGTGGCAATCAAGCGTCCATGATTCCATGCCACACTGTCGCGGGCTAGCCATGAGAGCGCGATTTCGCACTTGGGTTTTGAAAGCATGCGTGCAGCATATGCATGCCAGGTACGTACGGTTCAGGAGCAGTGTGGCCGCACAGGGAAGAAAAGAACGGAGAAGTGGTGAAACGAAGCAAGCAGCAACGGCTACTATCTCCACGGAACCACACGGAACAAGGCGTGGCGTGAAGCCATCAGCGTTCAGCAACAAACAGCGCCAAAGTTTTCCTTTGACAAGGACCGAGCGCGGCAGCAACGTCCACGCCGCGCCAACAACCCCGTATCTTTGGCCTCGCGACCCGCCAGGATCGTCTGTGCCGATGTCGCGTCAAACGCCTTCAACGCTTCAATGGACAATGGAGTAATTTAGCTTTAGAAATATGGGAGATCGGGAATTCGGGACACACGAGCAGCCCACGTGGGCGCCCTTAAGTTCGTAGGAGCCATGAGCGGCGGTACGAAATTTTTTTACAGAATGTTTGGAGCCACAAAGCAACAGGGTTGCCAATCATCTTTGTAGCCTGCTTGCAGGGGTCCATCTCCATGGCAAGAACAACTAGTAGGCTAGTAGCCTGGTTATTAGGGTGAGGGCGTCAGGCCGAGACCCGTGGTGCGGGGCTGGAGGCTAGGCCAGAGCCACGCTCAGTTGCTCACGCAGCCACGCTCGAGAGCTCGGAAAGTGAAGTTGGGAGACAGCACGCTCGCGCTGCGGGCCAGCAAGGGGTCCCGGATTCGCGACGGGCCACAGAAGATCCTGCACGTCGAGCTGTCGAGCACACACACACGCATCGGCCCGCGCGGCAAACCGAGGCGCCCGGGCCCCAGCCGGGACACGGCGAGCCACGCCGACGCAGCCGCACCACGAGCCGTAGGGATCATTACCCACTGACGCTTCGGCCCCACTGAGGTGGAGACCCGTGCGTCAGTGGAAGTGACGGAGTGGGAGGTGGTTGCGGAGGGTGGTTTTCGCTGGATGCTTTTTTGGTCCAGGGGAGTGGTGGATGTGGCCCGTTGGATCGAAATCTGACGGGTGGTGTTCGCTCCGTGGCGGCCCGGGCGGCGTTACAGATCTCTCCGCCGTACGCTTCCCCGCACACGCTGCGCAGTAGTAAGTAGTAACCCACTCCACGCCAACCAGCAACTGTTCGACGGAATGCCACACTAGAGGCCACTGCTCCCGCTCGCTCCCCCTCACCCGTGCCGCCTCCTTCCCGCCGGGCAACGCCGCCGCCGTCGAGATGAAGGGAGCAATGCAGCCGCGGCCGTTCCTGGTGCCGGGCCATGGGGGCCCGATGCCGCCCCCGCAGCAACAGTTTGGGCTGGTGGAGACGCGGCCGCCGCTGGCCGCCGTGCTCAGGCCCCGCTTCAACATCCCGGGGCTGCACCCCTCGGCCGCCGCCGCCGCCGCGGCCTCCGCGACCGGCAAGATCGCGTCGACGTACGACCTCGTGGAACCGATGCGGTTCCTGTACGTGCACGTGGTCAAGGCGCGGGACCTCCCCGCCGTCTCCCCCACCGGCGCCATCGACCCCTTCGTCGAGGTCAAGCTCGGTAACTTCAAGGGCACCACGTCCGTGCTCGGCGCCAACCACAACCCTTCCTGGCAGCAGGTGTTCGCCTTCTCCGCGACGCACCTCCAGTCGCATCTGCTTGAGGTGGCCGTCAAGGCGAAAGATCTTGCCGGCGGCGATGACCTCGTCGGCCGAGTGGCGTTCGACCTCTCGGAGGTGCCTATCCGCGTGCCGCCGGACTCCCCGCTGGCCCCGCAGTGGTACCGGCTCGAGACCAAGCGCGGCGAGAAGCTCCCCCGCAGCGAGATCATGCTGTCCGTGTGGCTCGGGACCCAGGCCGACGAGGCCTTCCCGGATGCCTGGCATTCCGACGCGCATGGGGCGGCCGGCCCGGGGGCTGTCGCTTCCACGCGCGCCAAGGTATACTTCTCGCCCAAGCTCGTGTACCTCCGCGTCGCCGCCATCGGCGCTCAGGATCTCGTGCCGCTCGACCCCTCCCGCCCCATGAACGCCTCCGTGAAGCTGCAGCTCGCCGGGCAGGTGCGGCGGACGCGCCCTGGCGCTCCGCCGGGGACGCCCAACCCGATGTGGAATGAGGAGTTCATGTTCGTCGTGTCCGAGCCCTTCGACGAGCCACTGTTCGTCACCGTCGAGGACCGTGTGGCGCCGGGCCGCGATGAGCCACTCGGGCGCATCATGCTGCCCCTCAATGCCGCAATGCCGCGCCACGATCACTTCGGCAAGCCAGTGGAGCCGCGTTGGTACAGCCTCGCGCGCCCCTCTGACGATCCTGACAAGAAGGAACGCAAGTTCGCCAGTAAGATACAGCTTCGGATGTCGCTGGACTTTGGGTACCATGTTCTCGACGAGTCCACTTACTACAGTAGTGATCTCCAGCCATCATCGAAGCACACACGGAAGCCGAGCATTGGGATCCTTGAGCTGGGGGTTCTAGGTGCACGCAACTTGATACCGATGAAAGCCAAGGATGGGCGTGGCACCGATGCATACTGTGTTGCCAAGTATGGGCCGAAGTGGGTGCGCACAAGAACTATTCTTGACACGCTGAATCCGCAATGGAATGAGCAGTATACTTGGGAGGTGTTTGATCCATGTACCGTGATCACAGTAGTGGTGTTTGACAATAATCAGATTGGAAGCAAGAATGGTGATGCCCGAGATGAGAGTATTGGCAAGGTCAGAATTAGGCTCTCGACACTGGAGACTGATCGTGTGTACACCCATTTCTACCCTTTGCTTTCTCTTAAGCCCAGTGGCCTCAAGAAGACTGGTGAGTTGCATTTGGCTGTGCGATTTACATGCACGGCATGGGTGAATATGATTGCTCTGTATGGCCGTCCGATGCTGCCAAAGATGCACTACACACAGCCGATCTCAGTGATGCAGCTGGACTACCTGAGGCACCAGGCAATGCAGATTGTTGCGGCGAGGCTTAGTCGCGCTGAGCCTCCACTGCGCAGGGAGGTTGTGGAGTACATGCTTGATGTGGGTTCACACATGTTTAGTCTCCGGCGCAGCAAGGCCAACTTTTATCGTATCACAACGCTATTCTGTGGTTTTGCAGCGATGGCCAAGTGGTATGATGGCATCAGAAGCTGGCGAAACCCGATTACAACCATCCTGGTGCACATGCTGTTCCTGATACTGATCTGCTACCCAGAGCTCATCCTGCCTACCATCTTCCTCTACATGTTCATGATTGGCCTATGGAACTATCGGTACAGGCCAAGGCACCCACCATACATGGATACTAAGCTATCCCACGCAGAGCATGCACACCCTGATGAACTTGATGAGGAGTTCGACACATTTCCATCCAACAGACCAGTTGACATTGTAAGAATGCGCTATGACAGGCTGAGAAGTGTTGGAGCTCGTGTGCAGACGGTGGTTGGGGATCTAGCAACGCAAGGTGAGAGAGCCCATGCATTGCTAAGCTGGAGGGACCCTCGAGCCACCGCCATCTTCATATTCTTATCTCTGGTGGTCGCTGTCGTGCTGTATGTGACTCCATTCCAAGTTTTGCTGGTTATTGGTATGCTTTACCTGCTGCGCCACCCTCGGTTCCGCAGCAGGATGCCATCTGTCCCGTTCAATTTCTACCGGAGATTGCCTGCCAAGTCTGATATGCTCCTTTGAGGCGAAAGCACTCAAAACAAGAGCATGGAGCAAATATTGTAACTTTGTTTGTCTCTTTTCTGTTCCTTCTGATTAGCATCAGATCAGATGTGAATATATTTGATGAGTTGATAAATTAGAGGCAGCTGGTGGCCCAGGAATAAGGTGTTAATGTAAACGTTATTTGCTCAGATAGGCAGAGAAAAATGAATGACTGGAACCTTCTAGTTCTAGGGGACCCAAATAGTTAGTTTGGGTTTTCTAGTGTAGAACAAAAGGCGGGCACATGCTGATCTTCAGTGTATTTTGACCATGGATTTGTGCCAATTTTGTTGTGTTATTATTCTGGTTAACATGCCCTCAAGAGGATCATGCTCTTTGTATTTCTATATGTTATTCAGTTAGAGGCACCTTTTTTGTTTGGTTCAGTGATCATGCACTGCGAGTCGTTACAGCTGCAATCAGTCAGTCAATTTTGCTGCGACGTTGTATCTGGTGGGGGTATTCCATTATTATTCTGTTGATATGAACAAAGTTTACCGGTTGTTGTTGCCCTATAGAATTGGCGCATCCGTTGATCTGTTAATATATTGCCGTATTCTAGTGCAATCTTTTGCTATCCGTGGTTCCTGTCATCTGGATGTTGTCTTGCTGCTCCGAAGAAGTGCCCATTTGGTCATTTGACCTGTACTGTTGTGATTCTAACCAAACGTGATTAGTCATGCAATTCTTTTCTTGCGAGCAACAAACATGAACAAGGACAAAAGAATAACCCAAATGGATTAACAAAAATGTTTTCAAACGGCGGCATTGCTCTCTTTTTTTTCATGAGAACTGTTGTACTACTGAAATGCTGACCACATGATCAGCGACTTACCTGGATACATTAGGCCAAACAATGTTCCTTTGTTAAATACTCGCTTTAACACAGCAGCTCATCGAGTTCTCGAAGTTGTGTATCAGCAAGACTTAGGGTCTATTATCTTCAGTTTTTTGACTTACTCAACTTACGTGTTTATTTCCTTATTTTTTAAAAAATATAAATAATTTGTTTGTATAATCCTTTTTTTTTCTATCTCGAAGACATGTCTTAAAAATCTCTATAACAAATCAAACAAATGGTACCCAACTCTAGAACCACCTCAGGAAGATTTCATAGTTAAGAGAAAAATCAAATAAAATAAATTATGCAGAACAAACTCTTAAAAACATAACATAAAAACGGGTGTGTGTGTGTGTGACTTTTTAGTTGAGAATGCATCAATGTGGCCATCTCATTATATTTGCAACCTCATATTTTTTCGTAATAAGTATTTTTAGAACTTTCAACGGGTGTTTCCTCAAGTCCAGCGACGATATCATGTTGACGTCAGCTATTCGATTTATTGAAACATTCAATTTGTGGCGCCCACAAATTACAAAAGAAAATTGGCCTATGCAGGTTTCGAGGCGTTCGAGGCACCCACAAATTGAAAAAAAAATACTCGTAGAACTTCTTTTATCGTCAAATTGTAACAATATTTAAGTTTTGTCAGTTATTATTTTTTAAAACTTTCAACGTGTGTTTTCTCGAGTCTACACAGCACACTGATATTAGTTGTTTGATTTATCGAAATATTTGATTCATGGGGCCCGCAAATTGCAAAAAAAATTTGGCCTATGCAAGTTTCGAAGCGTTCGAAACACGCAAATTGATTTTTTTTTTTTGTCTATGCAGGTTTCGAAATGTTCGAGGCACCTGCAATTTGGGAAAAAAAAAAATGTCCTATGCTGGGTTTCGAACCCGCGACCTTCGAGTAAATAACACAAAACTATTTGTGCAAAACATTTTGGGCCCATCAGAACTGACGAGCCCACTCTGAAGGCAACGGTCCAATTTTGCTTGCTCGAGATCTTCTCCCTATTATACGGATTCCAACGAAATCCTATGAATTCGGCCCAAGGAGTTGAACCGTTCCAGTGCTGTTTCTTGAATTTTTTTTCCGAAATAAATAAATAAATACCCGTTCAATAAAATTAAATAAATAAACTTTTTCCGCCTCTTCATCAGGCGGCATCTATATCCTGCTCTCCCTCCGGGCAAGAATTCAATATTCCGCCTAGTATGGATAGGGACTTGTGTCAAGCAAATGTCACCATTTTAATCGACGGGATTCCTTTCCTTGCCAGATGGCAAGACAGAATTTAGTCGAGGAAAAATAATCCCGTTGGAATGATGGAGGCGGAGAAAACCCGTGCTTCCAACGGGGCATGATTATGCTGCTTATATAAAAGGCCACGCCATTCCACCCGGTTGCTCATTTGCGCAAGGTGGGCTCGGTAAGATGAGAGAAGGAAGAGGGAGAGGGGAGGAAAGGAGGAAAGAAAGAGAGGGAAAAAAAGAAAGAGAGAGAGGAGGAGAGAAAGGAAGAAAAGGGGTCGTCTCTCGCGGACGTAGTTGTTGCATTTCCAGAACCTCATTTAGAATGTCTCATCTTTTTGTGAATTGAACCTTGCAAGGATCACCACACGAGCACATCAATGCGTAACCCCGATGGCTCCGGCAATCGCTAATATCCACAATCTTGGTAAAACTCTCTTTTTCCCTTTGCTCCTGCCAGCCATATGTTTGACCTAACTGCAATGCTTGTGAAAATAATCATGTGCGCTACAAAACATAACATATAATACTTGCAATCTATGCTGCTACTTACATTATTTATGTATTAAATCACAAATGGCTAACCTACCAAGTTTTTCACTATTGCAAAATAATAAGTCATGAAAATTTTACATCGACTACTAAGCGCGACGACAACCCCCCCTTCCTCCTCTCTTCTCTTCTCTTCTTCTTCTCACCTCCCTGGTCTCCTCTCAAACAAACAGCATTGGCCTGCGGAAGGCCAGTGCACGGCTTAAAAGAAGAGAATCCCGTCCACCGAAATACATGTTTTCCTCACCACCAAAACCCGTTTGTTTGACTTGCAGATTTTTAATCGCTTTGGCTCGACGGTAGTCGCCTGCCTTCACCGTGCGGCCGGCCGACAGCTGGGCCCGCAAGAGGCGCCGGCGTGGGCAGGCGACTGCCCCGCAGCCACTCCCATTTTTAATATCCCACCCTTTCATTTGCCCGATTATTCCTTCTAGCCGTTTGAGCTTGTAGGATTTGGATTGCGTCTATCATCCATCATTTGAATTGGTAGGACTTGGTCAGGGCTATTATCCGTCATTTTAATTGACTGGAATAGTTAGATCTTAGGGTAAAAAGCATACATGCCACTCTAGAGTATCCTTTGAACAGAAATGCCACCGCAGAGATCGAAATATCTGAGACGCCATTATAAAGTCCAAAAATGTGCATACATGCCATTATTTGAATAGCTGGGGGATTTATACAAAATACACACAAAAATACGGTCTAAAATACATGGACCCCACATGTCATTCTCTCTCCTACATCTTCTTCCTCCTTCCCATCTCTTTCTTCTCTCTCTCTCTGGCCGCTCCCTCTCTCTCTACCCCGGCGAGCCCTCCTCCCCTCGGGCGCGCACCGCCGCCGAGGGGCATGTGCCGCCCTTCACCCCCTCGCGCCGCCGTCGGGAATCATATTATTTTGATAATTTTAAAAATATAAAACTATTTAAATAATCCTGTTTCTTCGTCGCCACATGTGAAAGATCCTCGTCATCCCAAGGGGAAATCCGCGGCGCGCGAAGATAAGGCGCCATATCCATATCTGCACCACTCCCGCAAAGCCCTGGAACGCGACCGCGCCGCCGCTCGCGCTCACGGCTCACGCCCGGCCGTCGCAATTCGCGGAGACGTCAAGACTCCACCAGACGACGACGACGACGACGCGTTCGAGCGCTCGATCCTGGAGGGGAGGGGGCGAAATATCTAAACGTGCGGCGGTGTTGCCGAGCCAGTGGTGCATCGATCTCCCGCGCGCGTCTCCGCCGTCTTCTTCCCTCCCGGCCGCCTCCTCAGCCGCAGCAGCAGATGGCCGTCGCAGCGGCGGCCGCCGCCGCCGCGGTGGCGGTGTGCCCGTCGCTACCGCGCGCGTCTCCATCTCCGTCTCCTACGCTGTGGCCCCTCCGGCTCCACTGGGTAGCGGCGCCGATCAGCGCGCGTCGCTCCACGCGCTTCGCCGCCTTCGTAAGTGCGAGCTCTCGTTGATGGAACAAGAATAATTGCAAGGAACTGCAATCTTCCACAAATCTTCATTTCTCCGGGATAATTTCTATTTTCTACCACGGAAAATTCCCCAGAAACTGTTGATGATCGTGTAATCGTGTGACTGGGCGCTCCGGCTAGTGTTCTCCGCGCTCTGACGTAACAGTTGCAGTTTTCGCACAGAGGCCGCGCTGCAGCCAGACTGAGGTGGCGAGCAGCGGCGCCGTCGACGACGACGACGAGGCGTGCGAGCTGGTGAGTGGCGCGGACATCGTCGTTGGCGACGGCGGCGACGACGACGAGGGCGTCCGCGCGTACCTCCTCAAGGCCGTCAAGAACAACAACGGCACCGGCATCCTCCTCCTCTCCGACATCTTCGGCTTCGAGGACTCCTCCACCCGAGACTTCGCCTATCGCGTCGCCTGCCACGGCTACAAGTAATCAATCAGTTCACTTGTTCGCTCTCCTTGCTCGATCTGCATTTGCCACATCGTGATTAATCGATAATTCGATGTGCTCCTCGATGCACGCAGTGTTCTAGTGCCGGACTTGTTCCGCGGGAACCCGTGGAAGAAGAGCCTCCCGATGGACGGCCTGGAGGCGTGGATCGCCGGGCATGCCCCCGGCAGGGTCGCCAGCGACATCGATGCGTGCACGAGATGGCTGGTGGAGGAGTTCAAGGCGGCGGGGGTGTCCAGGAAGCTCGGCGTGATCGGCTTCTGCTACGGCGGCGGCCGCCTGGTCGAGACGTTGGCGCGCGACGGCAGCGCCAGCTTCGACGCCGGCGTCTGCTTCTATGGCTCGCGGATGGACGCGTCCCTGGGGGAGCGGATCGCCTCGCCGGTGCTGTTCGTCTCCGGCGACGGTGACCCGCTGTGCCCTGTGCAGACGGTGCGGGAGCTGGAGAGGCGCGCGAGGGGCGCCAAGGCCGTCGTGTTCGCCGGCAGGGGCCACGGGTTCGCGCACCGGCCGGAGTCGCTGGAGGACGACGCCGACGCCGAGGAGGCGTTCGCGGCGATGAAGAATTGGCTGCACGACCACCTCCTCGCCTGATCTGCCGCCGTAGATCATCTGTACATGGTTTCGTACCTACTGCTTATATATTGCAAGTTTTTTTAGTAAAGTATGTAAGCTTATGTCGTGGGTTCGTCAGGGGCAAATGTGAATAAGATGAAAAACTGAAAATATAAAAGTTTCGATTATATCAAACTTGCAGATTAAAAAAGTTGAAAAAAACTACTGCTTGTAGCGATTATATGTTCTGACTTCTGTAAATTTAAATTGTCTAACGTTACATGATAATGCGACTATATGACATTTATCAATCCAATGTATCCATTATATAACGAAAAAGTCATCTTTACTCATCAATAGTGAGCTTCGCCTACTTTAGCATTAATCCAATGTATTCATTGTATAATTGTTGCAGCTACTTTTCAATGTTGCAGTGCTATAATTCAAATGTTTTAGTGCTTTTTCACTCGAATGTTTCAGTGCTCTAATTCAATCGTTGTAGCATCTACTTTTAAATGTTGCAATGTTTTAATTCAAATGTTACAGTGCTTTCACTTGTCTTTCGGTGCGTCTGTGTTTTGATTTGGTGCAAACAGTTTGGTTAATTGCTGCAACAATTTTTTGCCATTTGCTGTAACTTTTGGATTCAAATATGCAGCGTTTTGGTTTTAATATATTGCAACATTAAGTTTTTTCTTACTTCAACATTTTGTTTAATTAATGACAACACGGTCCATGTTTTTAAAAAATCATGGGACGTGTGGCCGCCTCAATTCGGATCCCCTGCAGTAGATAGTATAAATGCACAGTGTGCATTTTGAACTGAAAATAGATTATAACTTCAATAAATATGTCATACGGTGTTCAATTTGTACGAAATAAATTTTGTAATTCATCTAAAATCCTAAACAACCCATTTTCGAAACTTTTCATTTTTTTAATTTAAAAAATTCAAAAATTCAAAAAATTTCATAAAAATTGAAAAAATGAAAAGGTTTCACAAATGGGTTCGGTATGATTTTAGATGAATTACAAAATTTATTTCGTACAAATTGGATACCATATGACATATTTATAGAAGTTATAATATGTTTTCAGATCAAAGTGCACACCATGCATTTATACTTGCTACTGCAGTGGATCCCAATTGTGCAACCCAAGAAATAAGGCATATTTTGAGGGCAGGTCGTTAATATCTCACTCTGAATTGTTTTACTATCAATTTGTGCTTAGTTGATTTACTGGAAACGGGCTCAGAAAGGAGAATGTCAGGACATGCTTGTAGGACGTGAATGCAGTTACAGAGACAATTCGCAGGGTGTATAAATAAGCCAGACGTTACCCAACACTGCCAGGCGCGGGGACTGCATGCTGCTTGATGAAGGGATCAAGGGAGAGCAGGAGGTAAACGTAACTATTTCGGTACTCGGTGCCTCCTAATATGGCAGTGGATAGTTTCTTTCGTTGATGGGATGTAATGAACAGAACTAGTCAATACCTGAGTAGGCTACAATCAGGGGGTTGCTTAGCTTAGAAAATCTGTTGGGAGTCCTATGTGTTTGAACAATGTATTGTGCACGCTGCCGTTGTTCCCGTTGGCTAATCAATGGGAATCATGGGTGTCATTCCCTCTCAAAAAAAAAAAGGGGTAAGCGTGCTGGAGTACCGCAGAAGAGCTTCGGCCACCCGAGAAGTAACTAGTACATGTAGCAGTCATATATACAGTGAGTACCAGCTTTGGCCAAAACAGAAAAATAGAAAGAATGTCAAAAAATTGTGTGTCTGGTGTCACAGGAGTCAACGCTATCGAACTTAATGCTATTTGAAACGAGATCGTCGAATTGGGTGTCGAACAGGCCGTTCTCCCAAAACGATGTGGTCCAACAACTTGTTCGCACAGAAGACGCGAACGATTTTATACCAGCAGGGATCGGGCATCTGCTCGAAAACTGCCTCCAGCCTGCAAAGCTCTACGCCGGCGTTGGGGTGGCAGCAACGCGTGATTGGCGGCGCTCCAGGTTGGTGCGAGAAAAACGCAGGGAATCCAGTCCTGGTGATGAGGATCACGTGGGATCGGCTGCCGAGTTCATGCCCGGCACATGGCACATGTGTAGGCGTTGATCAGAGGTTAGCTAGGCCTAGCTTTGGAGTTCGCATGCGCTGGAGCCAGGGGCTATATCCTCAATCATCAAGTCCTTAATCCATGTAAACGTGTGATACAGATGTCCTTTCTCTTAAATCATATGGTAAATGCTCAACATCCAGATAGGCTTGCAAATTTGACTATGCTCAATAGCTTTGTGGATCATCTCATGTATCTTGATTAGTTGATGTCTATCCCCTCAATATCGCAGGTTTCTAACATCTAAACAAAGTATATACTTGTTACGAGTAGGCATACAATGTCTAACTTATATATTTACTTAAGACACCATAGGGTGATCCTAGAGAATCAGTCTAAGATAGCACATTAAAATGACTCTTTCAACAGACACTTCCACGGTACACTCACAGCATCTGTAATAAATAATGGTTTTGTTACTATTTTATTTGCTCAACTTGAGTCTACCACCATTGTTGTCTTTGTCTCCATCTCCAGTTGCCGCTGCAATGGTGAGCTTATAGTTTAGGATAGGGTAAGGGCTGGGGTCTTTAGGTTTAGAGGGAAGCCATGCGGCAACAATCAACTGGTGGGGATGACTGAATGAGCTTGTGATTGGGTGGCGAGGCTATAGTGGCGGCATCAAAACCGCGGGGGAGGGTTGAAGTTGGCGGGGTGGCCGCCACAGTCAAATCACTACTAGAGAAACAGTCTTCCGTACCGGTCTATCGGTCTCGGTTAAACATGAACTGAGACTGATGATGGCATCAGTCCCGGCTCGTGGCTCCAAGGCTTTAGTACAAACCGGGACTGATCTACTTTTTGGCATGTGGGTAGAGGCCAGCTGGCATGGGCACATATTAGTCTCGGTTCGTGTTACGAACCCGGACACAAGATAGGCCTTTAGTCCCAATTCGTGTTACAAATTTGGACTAAAGTCTCGTTCCGACATACTTTAAAAAAATGCATATCATAGTCTAATCAAAATGCATGGGTGGTGGGCTTAGAAGGGTGAGTGGAGAGTCACATGGTGCAGGAGGTCATAGGTTCAAATATCAGATGTAACATATTTTTTAGATATTTTCTACACCGCGTGAAGGTTATAGTCCCCATTGGACTGTTGTATCACCCCAACTCCTCCTGAACCTGGAATGCTACTAACTCTACCAATTATTCTAAATTTCGACAACATCTCCTCTGTTTATATGGACATCCACGACAGGCAATTCATATCAAGAGAGTATATAACCGTTTCCAATCAACCTCTAGTCATAAAAGGAAATACAGAATCAACTGTAACTTTCAATTACGCACATGACTCAACTATTTAAATAAATCTCATATAAAACCAATGTACTAAATAACGTGAGAGGTAGTGAGTGCTCAAGTCCAGGTTCTATTTTCCCATTCCCATGCATGATTGACATCGCCTGTACCTAAAAATCAAATAAAAGCAAGAGTGAGTATTTAAGAATACTCAGCAAAGTATATGTATAAACAACTAGAGAATACAAATATGAGAACCAGAAGATCACTTCCATAAGCTCATTCTCTTCACACTAGAAACAAAAAACAATCGTCAATCCAAATACTCGAACAAACCACTTCTTATTCATTCGATGCAATGCAATGCACATGCGTCTGTACTGTGAGCTCATACCGGTATAGCTAGGTGCGCACCCGTCGATGCCACACCTTGTCCGTCCTTTTTAGGCGGGGACCAATTACTCCACTTCCGTGGAGTGCCTACCAAGTAGGACTTCAGAGCACTCCGGACTAGCCACTTTTGACTTTCTCACCGACCTCACCGGACTAGTCAAAAGTGACTTTCTCACTAACCGGGCTCATATGCACATGATGCAAAATGATCTTGTCATACATTCGTCACATACTTTCACCATCTAACAATAAGCATCAAAATACTCCATTCGTTTATCTTATAGTCATTAAAACCATTCATCCACGGGTCCAAGTCAAGAACATAACACTATGTCAACAAGACAAATACAATCAATTAATTAGCTATCAGTTTAACATATACTTGCCTCTTTTACCAAACAAGTCGGAGGGATGGAACGATGACGCCGACCCAGAAAGAAAGCCGTCTGCAAGATGCGTACCAATCAACCAAACTAGCACCGATATCCAACATAATAAGAAAACTAATACAACTAGCTTAGCTTTTAATTCTCTATACCAAAGAGTCTACTTTACCGACCATCTATTATTATCCATATAAAATTTCATTATCTGGTCCAACATGTCAAAGGCTTAATAAGAAACCCCGTCACGGCCTACACTGGACAGCAGCATGAAAACGATCATATCTCCCAAACCGCTAGGCCAAATCACGCGTTCTTGGATGCGTTGGAAAGCTAAGAACATAGCCTACAATTCTTTACATAAGGCCGTGCTCAGATTCTGGACATAAATACCACAAATTTAACTCGCAAGATGCTGCAATGGTATCACACGGCTAACTTTCATCCATCCACCATTAGCCTTCGCTAATACCCACATCTAACATCTACTGGACATAAATTTCCACGAGCAATCTCCTAATCACAACCTATGCAGCAATACACAAAGGAAATCCATGGGGAGAAACAAACCCTAACCCTTTCTTTACCTTCTTCCTTCTCGACCTCCTTCCCCTTTGCCTCCTCCCGTCGGTCTCCACTAGAAGCAGCATGACGGCGAGACGGTGGTGGCTCGGCCATGGCAAGGCGTGGCGCTGGGCTGCGGTGGCGCACGGCGTTGGGCAGTGGGCAGTGGCGGTGCGGCCCCGGACGGCGGCGGCGGCGGCCCTGGACGGCAGCACGGCGGTGGCGGCTCGGCGGCACGACGGCGGCGCCGGCGCAGCCCGGCGGCTGGGCAACGGAGACGGGAGAGAGGAAGGACATGGGCGGCGGGGTTGAGCGAGAGGACAGGGGGCGGCGGTTTGCCCTCGAGCCCGATGCCTCCACCCCCTCATCGGTTATACAACCAGCATGGGCTGGGCTAGCTTGGGCTAGGAGCCCACGGTTCATCACACAAACGGTCGGGTAACCTTGCTCGTTGCAATTAAACCCCAAATTGACCTAGAAAAGATATTTTGACAAATGACACACTTCAAACTCTTCATCAAAACTTTATTTTTTTTTTGCCAAATTGCTCCTCTGTCTAGATACCGGACAAAAAATAAAATTTAATAAAATTTAAGTTTCCATAAATATTTGATTGAAACTGAATGCAATGGTCAATCATCTGAGTCACATGGAGTGACCGTAAATTTTTTTCGCTTTTATGCAAACTTCAAAAAAAAAACCCCAAAGAAGTGCTACCGAGTAGCAATGCACCTATTAACAACCCGTGAAACGCATCCTATATTAACTTAGCCAAGCAAACACATATTAGCAACTTAGTCAAGCATGTTTAAGTGTGACTTATTGACTTGGTGACAAGTATATGGTATATCTTTTTATTCATAGAGAAGAACAGACAATGTTAAAGCATGACCAACAGTAGGGTCCCTAAAAGTGGATCTTCTCTATAATTAGAGACTCTAGGTCTTCATATCACTTTAGCAGAGTCTTTAAATTTAGATCCTCTCTAAACCTTTGTATTTAGACATTACCCCTCTTATCTCTTTATCTTTTTAAGGATAGTGATCTTGTAGAGGATGGAAATATAAAAGAATGAATAGTGATTTAGAAAAAGATATGTAGAGAACGAGATACTAAAGATTTTCTACTATACTCTTATTATTTGATTAAGGTCCCATTTGAAACACATTAATTCTCAAGACCGACTGAAGTGAGAGATTTCGGAATTGATGCTATTAATTAAACTGTTCTTATGAAACCGTAGAGAAATCTTACGAAGGTTGGCGATCATCTTCTATGTGAGAATGCTCAAACTTACAACCATCAGGATGTTGGGGTTGTCCGATTGTCATGAGGGATAAGCTTTTCTTTTTTCTATTTTTGCTTTCGTTTCACTATGATTTTAAGTTGTATGGCATATGGATGCGAAGGCCGAAAGCTACTTCAACTATTATCTAATTTAAAGTCCCCTTTGAAGCAAATTAATTTTCAAGACCGGGTGGTGTGATAAATTTTGAAATTAGTGCTATTAATTGAACTATACTACAAAGAAATTTCACAAAGATAGGTGATCATCATCTATGTAAAAATGCACACAGTTACAACCATTTGGATGATGGGGTCTGGCAGTTAGGAGGAGAAGCTTGTATATTTTTTGCCGTCAATTTTATTTTGGTTTTAAACGTTGTAATAAATATTTGTACTGGTTGTGATGCTGAGGTCGAAAGTTACCTCCATAATTTCATTATTAAAAAAAATCCCTAGGTTATACATGTGGTCTGAATGAATGTCGGCACCATGTTGGAGCTCTTTAATCTGAGGAAAGAAATATAAGCAAGAAAGGAATACGCAGCAGCTGCTTTGCTGTAACAGCTACCTAGCTCTGTAGTGCTGATAATTAGTACTTGACTTTATTCCGAATTTTCAACCCCTAAGTCTTAGCTAGCTAGCCTAATCCCATTCTTTGTTGTCGTTGTCACGATCAGAGATGATCTACGAAGTCCCAAACTCCCAATTCCAACCTTGTTTATATATCTCGATCAATCATTGCTCCATTTCACTTTAGGAGCAAGCTCTAGCACCTCGATCATTTGGAGGTTTTCTCTTAATAAATATGTTTAAGGCCCTGTTTGTTTGAGCTTGTTTGAGTTGCAGCTTCTCTAAAAACTGCTTCTGGGAAAAGCCACAAAAAACTAGCTTCTGAAAAAAGCTCAAATCACAGTACAAATTAGGCTTTTGGTGGCTTTTGACTTTTTTGAAGGGGTTCTAAAAGCTGACTGTTTGTTTGAGCTTCTGGCTTCTGAAGCTAAAAGCTGGCTAGAAGCTCAAACAAACAGGGCCTAAGGATTGCAGCATAAATCATGACATCATTGTGCGTGTGCAGCGAGCTGGCTGGGAACAGTGGGAAGACTATAAGGCCGTACTTTTTCCGGGAGCCCATGCCCAAGCACGGTAGAATTTTGAAAAAAAAAATTATATATTTTTTTATATTCTTTTAGACAAAAATGTATGGCGCTTTTGAAATTAGACAAAACTAGGCATCCATCGATTCTTCAACACGCGATAGCAACCTATCGATCTCCGAAAACGCGACCGGGCCCACAAAGCCCGTCCCCTGGCGCCGGCGCCCGCCCGCTCGAGATTTGAATCAACGAGCAGTACCTGTCGCGCGTTGAGAGAGCGACCGGAGCATCGGATTCCTTCGCGCAGAAAAGCAGACCTGTCGCGCGTTGAGGGAGCGACCGACCCCTATCGCGCACTGAGAGGGCGATAGGCCTATCGCGCGCTGAGAGAACGACAGGGCTCCATTATTGCCCTCACGGGTCCATCTCTCTCTCTCTCTCTCTCACTCTCACTCACTCACCCAGGCAGCGCGAGGGAGGTGCGACGGAGGCGATTCTGTTGGCGATTTTAAGGTAATTTCTTCTTCTAAATGATGTTAAAATTAGTAGGTATTGATTAGTATTAGTGATATATATTGATTGGAGAGTGTGTTGGTAAGAGTTTGTGAACTTTTGCCCGGCTATATTTGATCCTGTTTGAAATTTTGTTGAACTTTGAACGAATGAAACGTTGAAAACTTGATAGGCTAGCCATATATGTTAGTAAGTGTTGAATGTGGAAGAAAAAATTTGAACGGAGCGCATGTTTGAACACCGTTCGTCTAAAACCACTGGTGCCAAATAAGTTAGGCATAATGTTAGCCAGTAGGAGTGACGATTGTAGATTCAAGAATTTTATGGAATGATGCAAAAAATGGTGAAAATATTTGTAAAATTATTACTTCTTTTCAGCCGTTGAACTTAGAGAAAAATGTGTCATGTGGTCAATATAGGTGCCATGTCAGAGACAATATATTTTCAGATATATTATGGGGTTGGCGAGATTATGCTTGGTCCTAATGGAGCAGATTTATCAAACTTTCGTCATGTACAACGTGGCATTAAAAGAGCGTCCAAAAGGTCTTGTGGTGGAATTTATAGATGGTTGTTGAAGGTGTTTAATTTGGAGGCGGAGCGATTCCAGCTAGTTATTTAAGTAGTAGTAAGCCGTGCCCCGCAAGGGTTCTACGGGGAGCTAATACCAATCAACTCAACGAAGACATGAAGGGATTATCTCCGATATGCATTCGAGCGCGGATGGCCGTTAGTGCTACTTGTTCAGTGCTACGAAATAACTAATACTCAGCCTGCCGTAGAGGGACAATGGGAGGAAGGGGGAGGGCATGTGGATGGAGGCGCGGAAGAAGGTTGGGGGGAGGGTGGCGGCACTGAAGGGTTACACATGGAGAACAAAGCAGAGGAAGAGGAGGTAAGGATGGAGGCGACGGGCGCTGCTGATTAAGGTGAAATGGTGGATGGTATAGTGGAGGCTATGGAGGCCGAGGACGCCGAGAAGGAAGAAGCACCAAAAGAGGATGAAAACTCGGACGAAGAGAGCCATGTTCCTATGGAGTGGAGGTCCAGCAACTTTGAAGGTTTAGAAGTGGTTGAAGATAGCCACGCTGATTGGAGTATCACGAGAACGAGATAATTGAGGGGGCCACTTTCAAGGACAAGCAGGCTGTAATGGATGCGGTTAAGTGCTGGGCGGTGTCACTGCGTAGGCAGTTCACTGTTATCAAGTCAAGTAAAAAGGAGTACGATGTTAGGTGTATGCAAAACTTATGTCCCTTCCGCGTTCATACTTTCAAGGGGATGTGGAAGGATTATTGGAAGTGCTCAATAGTGCGGCAACACAATTGTGTGGTGCATGTTGCAGAGCAAAAGAACCGGAACATAACTTCAACGTGGGTGGCGAGAAAACTATCAGGTATGATTGTGGATAACGCTCATGTTACGGCCGGTTTTATAAGGCAGCAGGTCGAGGAGAGGTTTCAGTACGAGATAAGCTATGCAAAGGTTTGGAGGGCTAAGAGGAAAGCAATCGAGGGTCGGTTTGGGACCTATGAAGTGTCATATGAAAATCTCCCGCTCATGTTGTGGGCCATTGCTAGGAGGAACCCAGGCACATTCATTGACATTGCAGAGCATGCTGCAGGAGAAAGACACCTAGGAAAGATGGTCTTGTAGCGTGCGTTCTTCGCACTCGGGCCATGCATCACGGCATTCAAATACTGTCGGCCAATCCTTTGCATGGACGGCACATTTCTAACAGGGAAGTACATGGGGCAGATCTTGACTGCCATAGCGGTCGATGTGAACAACCAGGTCCTACCAGTTGCATTTACATTTGTTGAGTCTGAAAACACCGATAGCTGGCATTGGTTCATAGAAAGGGTGAAGGTTGGAGTGGTTCAGGACCGGCCAGAGGTATGTGTTATTCATGACCGTCATGCCGGACTGCTGAAAGCTATCATGGAGATGCAGGATAGATCGGATCTAAGAGGTGCTGCCAAATGGGATGACATTATTAGCAGGTGGTGCATGAGGCATATGGGAGCAAACTTCTTCCGCCAGTTCAAGAGCAAAGACCTCATGAATATATTCAAAAGACTATGTAGGCAGAACCAGGAGAGTAAGTTTAGGAAGCTTTGGATCACGCTTGATGATTTGACAAAGAAACGTAGCTCACTCGGTTCCGTTGCACGGACCAGTTCGAAGAATGCAATGTTATACCATGAGGAAGGAGATGATTCAATCACCCTTTGTGCACTGCCAACAGATGGGCAGGTTTGCGGCGAAGGGAAGGATCCACCACGAAGTCATTTAGTGACTGGATCCATCACGAGCCGAGGGAGAAATGGTCATTGCTGCACGATGAAGGGGGCATAAGGTACGGCATCATGACGACGAACTTAGCAGAGGTTTACAATTGGGTCATGAATGGATCTAGATGTCTGCCTTTGGTGGGTTAGTTGAGAGGATTTTGTATGGCACACAGAAATACTTTGTAGATCGGTACCAGAAGGCGTCCATATTCATGGCAGACAACCGTTTTTTGTACTCACAAGTCATCTCAGATTACATGCGCAGGAAAATAGCGAAGGCACAGCTGCATCGTGCAATCTGGGAGACAGCCAGAGAAAGAAAGTATGAGATTCATTGCAGGGACCGTGGGCGTGAAGGCACACATCAGGAGAGGAGGTCACACAAGGTTGTCATACATGGGACAAGCTGTGAGTGCTCCTGTGGGAAGCCGGCTCTTCTTCACCTGCCTTGTTCACATGTCATTGCCGCTGCAGCGCAAACAAACGAATCGTCCCATTCTTATGTGTCACCATATTATCACAAGGTAAACGTGTTCAACACATGGAATAACGAAGTCATAGGGTACGCCGTGGATGGGTCATTTACTGAGGCACCGGGTCCTAACCATCGATGGGTCCCTGACATGACTAAGCTGAGGACAAAGAAGGGGCGTCGTAGGACTCGGAGAATAAGGAACGATATGGATGAGTCCGAGACTGGACGTCGAAGGGTGAGGTGCACTGTGTGTAAGCAAGTGGGGCATACAAGCCAGTACTGCCAGCAGAGTGCTCCTGGAGATGGCGCCGCTGGACCGTCCTATCATTAAGTATGCATATGCGTCGTAGTACGTTTACATTATGACCGGTTCTGTAATATTGCGTGCGGTTGTGTAATGACCAATTATTGTGTGTGGTTGTAATTATTAATGCGATCGTATGTACCTTTATTATTTTTGTAAGGTTGTGACAATTATTCTGTACGCTTGTGATAATTATTGTCGTATATATTGCTATTGTTATTGCCAGTACCTTTATATTGCTATTGTTCATAATATTGCATTGATGAATGTGAAATGTTGTCAATTTGTTGTATGGCCATTTAGTTTGCGGGATGGCACAAGAGGTGGCGGACACGTTTCTGCATCCCACCGTGGATAAGACCCACAGGTCATTCCTTATTACTGAGCGCAATGCTCAGCTTGGTACTGTTAAACCACGGGCGTTGGGCGAGCCTCTGCGGATTGACCCACGCTGGACTGGCAGGTACACATTGTGTTCATAATTATGTACTTACAGTTCATGTAGATTATGTTATCTTGACTTCTACCTTTTAATTC